>JAMKQA010001145.1:0-29006 GCA_024699735.1 Posidonia australis
CAGAGCTCTTAGAGGAGGAGTTTGGTTGTTGACCACTATGAATGTGTTGCTTCTCTATCAAGGAAAAGCGAGTACTTGTAACATCACATTGCTCAGAAAAAGTTTGGATTGTATTAGCAAGGTTAGAATGCAAGGCGGGGATTTAAGGTTACCACAAAACCAAAGAGTGGCACCCTTATTAAATTGCAAGGTCGAAGAAGGACATAATACATCATTGGTTTGTCTATTATCTAGGGAATTGGCTACAAAATTCTTTGGGCAAGGACAAGGTAGTAAAAGCTAGGATCAACAGATTCAAGAGGAGAGAGCCTTCACATAGAGCGAGCATGCCTAAAAGTACGCCCACCACACACATATCCATAAGCAGACCTAATCCATACATTATTGCTAGAGTTGACACCACGACCTCCTTGACCACCTCTTCTACCTTGACTTCTTTTTAAAAATATGTCATAGGACTTACATAGACCTTTGAAAGTAAAGGAACCCATTGAGAAAGGAGCAGTATGTGTCCCTTAACTGAGAGCAGAGCAAGAGCAAATATCCCAAACCCTCAAAAATAGAATTGGGTAGACATTTCTGGCTTAAGAGAAGTAGCAAAGGTCAGGAAAGTTCTTCCCCAAGTGTAGCCAGATTTTGAGTTGGATATAACCTAGATATCAAGCATTTTTATTACTAAAATCAACTTCTAATAGCTCAACGAAATCGGCAATCATCCTGTAGAAGATATTAACACTCTACAAGTGCTAAAGAATGCCTTCCAAATGAATCCAAAAACCCTCCTTGCTAAGAGTATAGACAAAGTTTGTATGTATGGACCAGGGAATGAAAGAAATTGGAATATATGGGAGGACAATACCGAAGGGATTCAAGGCCTCATCTTTAAGAAATTGGGTAGAAAACTTAATAAGAAACTTGCCATTAGAGACATCGAAGATTTCCCATTCGTTAGTATGAGGCCATTGCTAGACAAGATGGGTTGTAAGAGCTTCTTTGGCCATGTGGGAGTTGTGCTTGGTTGCAATAGCACAAGAGGAGAGGGGATTCATATGATGGAGGGAAAATAATTAAGTACTGGGGAGTTAGGCCAGCCATTAATGTAGAAGAAGTGGTATTGACTTTGACAACAAAGGATTTCCAACACGATGGTGCTTTAGTAAAGAATCTGCAAATAGCTGCCAAATGGTAAGGAGATTTACATTTCAAACATAGACCACTATATCTGCAACGATACTTATAATGCCCTAGGAGACCACAATTAATGCACCTACCTTTCTTACCATAAAATAGATGGAGAGGATTACTCTCTCTCTTTTCATTAGGTTCCAGCCAAACTCTGGATACAAAGATGAATATGAAGAAGGACCAGAGGTAATGGGGTGAGTGTCAAAAGAGCTAAAGCCTTTATCGAGCATCTTATAATAGTAATGAGGAGAGGGTGACCCCAGCGGGAGAAAATGAGAACCAAAAGAATAGGTGAATTTCCCTCCTTAGACACTGAATCAATGGTATTTGATACAAGATCCTAAACAGTGTTGTTAGGACAGTTGAACCGTATCTATGCATTTAATGCATTAACACATGCGGAGTTTTTTGCTTGAAATTCAGGATGACGGGAAGACGAATAGTCAGGGCAATAGGAAGAAGAAAATGTCTAATCTTTGTCAAAGGACGTTAGAGCATTTAATGCTGCTGCATTACGAGGGAATATTAGATTTGATTGGGGAGTATTAAGATAATTTAGATGCCTAACTTCATCATTAAGGTAGGAATAATGAGGGTTTTTATAGAAATCATCCGACATTGTATTCAAGGCAATAGGAAAAGAGAGATACGAATTGTCTAGCATCCTCCTATCCCTGGAGATTTGAAATCCATTAATGCACACATACTTTCTGGTGATAGAAAATCATCTCGACAACTTGAAGGGTGGTAGTTGCCAAAATAGTGAGGAGGTGTCACTAGAAAATCTGGTTGATAGCCTGAACCACCCAGGTCCTTTGATCTAGAAAACAGAGAGAGATCAAAGGAGTATGTCTCTGACACGAATAACCAATGAACAAATACTTCTTAGCCAGAGAAACATGTGATTGTATTAAGACAGAACCCAGTGGCTCGAAAGAAAAAACATTCATCGACTTAGAAGGAGATTGATCAAAAGAAGGTACTGAAATATCAATATTACTTAGAACCCGAGAATTATGCTCTGAATCTCCCCCAACAACAGCTAGCGATTGTGATATCTCAAATGAACTACCAACGATAGATGGATTTTTAGAACACATGGGGTATAAACATATGTATCATCATGATTTATCAAATCAGAAATTGATGGAGCTACATCTATCAAATAAGAACTCATAATACTATCTTCCTGTGATTCAATTGCTATAGAGATAGAGGAAGAGCCATTAAAATTGAGCACCCATCTGGTATTATCAGATCTTGTCCAAGACCGATCATGCAAGCCAAAAACCTAAAGTAAATCCTCTTCCAAATAGCTGGAAGGCAACGAGAGGAAGGTGAAAACGTATGGGGAATGGTTGGCGCATTTGCTAGCTACATTTCTCCACCAATGTCCAAAATCTCAGAGAAGAGGGGAGGAGATGGGCAGAGATTCGCTCCAGCAGATTGGTCCCCCATAATGGAGGATAGAGCGCATTTTGTTGAAGAGAGTGACGAAGAGAATGATAGAGGAGAAAGCCCCGTTCTCTCTTCTCCTATGGAAAGATGCTCTTCATGAGAAGAGAAGTATAGAGAAGAAGATGTTACGATGTTCATAAATAAGAACAGAGGAGAAGGCCATCTGCAATAAGACTTGAAGGAAGAAAAGGCAGAGGAGGAAGATTAAGATAAGGTAATAGGAGAATTAACTAGAAACAAGGCATCCACCGATATAAGGGCTAGCTAGATCAACTCAAGCCTTTGTCGAGAGCCGACCTTATACTTGAAACGTTGGATCCAACAGGCTCCTTCTTCTCTATTGCATATTCCTAAAAGACTGCAAACAAATAAGCACAATCGGCCAACATCTAACAAGATCACAACTAAGAGTAAAGTGTTTTGCCGAAGAGTTTCCTATATTCTTTTGTTGACCCATTCAAATCGGTTGTAGCTTTTTCTTTCGTATGGTAGTAACTATTGGATCAATTTATGGAGACATGTATCATATTGGTCACATGTATCATACCAATGCTAATATTTTAGCCATGCCATTTTTCCATGCCATTTTGCATAATAGCCCTTGAACTATTGGTGACATACATATTGGTCACATGTATCATACCAATACTAATATTTTAGTGCCAACACCAACCAACAGTCTGTGGGTTAAATTTATCATAGACTGTGGATCTCATAGTCTCCTCCTAAGATTGAATATTAAGTTCCTCTTTGGATGTAGAATAAGAAAAATATGAATAAATAAAAAATGATATTAATATTTTAATAATATTATAATTCAGTTTAGAAGTTATTTTTCTTTTAAAGACGAATAAGTGTGTATAAAAAGTATATATATATAATTTAAAGTATATACACATTATATTATATATTTATTAATTTTTATACAAAAAACAAAGATATCATATACATACATGTATAAGATTAACTTGGTGGAATAACTTTATTCCACCCTTTTCGTGGAATAACTATTCTGAAATAAGTGAATCAGAATATAAATTATTATTTCAAGTTTATTCTGATTTATACACAATTAAATAGAATAAATCTGCAATCACTTAAACTAGTGGTGAAACCTCTTTGTAGTTGTACAAGAGGTCAAGAGTTCGACTCTCACGGACATCAAATAAAAGAAAAAAAAACAAAGAAAATGTTAGTTAAAAAAAATAGAATAATAATTTCTATTCTATAAATACTCTAGGTGGGCTAACACAATTATATCTACACTCATTTCCAACCAATTAAAATGTTTTATATGTTAAAAAATTCCACTTGTTTACACCTAAAGTATAGTAGAAGGTGGTAATTGGTAATCTCACCACAATATGGAATGTTTTTTTTCTTGATAATGTTCATTGTGTTTTAAAAGTAAAGGAAGTAGAAGTACATGAGTCACAAACGTAACATAAGAAAGGATTACAGGATCCAACATCGCCTGACTGCCAATGGGAGCGATGTTACAAATGAAGGACAACAAAACATCAAAGCAAGAATAAGCTAGCAGACATTCAGCAGCATCAAAGCAAGAAATGAAATGAAGATGACACAAGAGAGACGCAAAACCAGTAAAGCTCTACGTTCCAAGTTAGAATGTTGTTTTTTCGAATGATATTCCAAGACAGTATGTTGTCAATGACAAGAAGAAGGCTATTGCCCTTTGTGCTTATGGACAAGAGGCATTTGTAAAAGTTACCTCCAACTATCTATCAATTATTTTAAGGAATAACTTTCATGTAGGCACCTGTAGAAAATAATTCTATAGATACTTAAGTTCGACTATCAAATACATCAAGGAGGAGGAAGAGAATGCAAAGACAAATAGTGTAGGCAGTAGGAGACGAATAGTATTGTACATTAGAGAGAAGAGCACGTTAAAGATGTAGGAAGGCGACAACAAGGTTAAAGAGAACGAAGTGACAGGAGAGAATTAAAAGAGAAGGAGACGACAACAATGGAGAAGGACAAGAATACAACTATAAAAGGAAGGAAGGCAACGATAGGAAAAAGGTAAAGAGACAGCAGAAACAGTACAACGACGATAGTGAGAAAAAGGAGAAGAGGCGACGAAAGGAGGAAAGAAGAGAGACAACGATGACAATGGGAGGAGGAAGGAGAGGTGACGGTAAGAGGAGGGGGAAGAATGACGACAATAAAAGTAGAAGAGGGGAGTAAAGAGGTGTAGGCATCGATGGAATTTAATCTTAGCCATTAAACAATATAGATGTCTAAGATTTTATGTCTATATTATTTTTAATTTTACACTTACTTTAAATTTAAACTTATCTTTTACATTATTTTTTCCCATGTCACGTCATAGAACGTCCACTTCGATTCCAACGCCCTTCATTTGTTGGAACATACTACAATCAGTTGGACTCAAAATCACTATTTGTAAATAGAAAAAGAAATTTGTGTCGTATATATAGTATATTGGTACACGTTGCCATTTAACCTTCGCCACAAGTATGTACTTCAGAATAAACAAGAAAAAGAAGAAATGTACTCAACTTATCCGTAACGTCATTCTCAAATCTACATATCGAATAGCGGAGTTTTTTGTGTCGTTTAACTACAATGTTGGGAAGACAAATTCTTTTAAAATCGAATCTTGATTAAAGTCGATGATTGATATGATAAATTATGTACATATTGATTATAAAGAAATTTCTTATTTGAGAATTTCACTTAATTTGATTATAAGAGAATTCGTCTTTAACCTCATTTTAATACCAAAATTGTAATCATAATGTTGCATCCAAATTAGATTTTTTTTTTTCAAATTAAATACTCATAATCTTGTAATTATTTCATCTTAACGTACGTACATACAATCAAGATTCTATGTCAGAAAAAACAAATCAGATGCAAAATTATAGTCAGATGGATCCTTGACTCGAATCTATAACGTCATTACACACGTCGACGTAGAAACTAACAAGAAAGAATCATTACACCCCTTCATGTAAAGAGCGACTTTAAAACTATAGGGATCTGCTTTTATGTACTTGATAGCCTATAAATGGATCCTAAATGAATTATAAATATCTGGGGAACATAATGGACACATCACACGTGATTAGATTGGACAATGAACCAACCGATATCAACTTTGCTCCTTTGACAGAATACTGTTTGCCGCCCACAACATACCAGCCCATTGTAAAGCCCTGATCATTGAACGGGAAGCAATGACAAGTTATAATGTCATCGTCGAAGTGTAATATTATTTTTTTTTGAAATCAGTACATATATATTTTTTTTCTTTTAGCCTGTAAGATTCAAACTTAAGAGAGAGGTATAAGTTTCATTCTCCTTAATTAACTACATTATAGCAGTTCGTCGTCAAAGTATACATTTTCAATGCATGTTAAAATCAGTAGATTACAGAATCACCTCCCACAAGGTGACAAAGTTCACACTTGAAATTATAATGTCTCAAATCGAAACCAATGCTTTTAAAAATGAAAAGCATCTACACAGAGAGAGTAAATAATCTTGATTTTCTTGTATTGTAGAATATAATATATCGCTAAAAATCTTATTTGATTGATTTAGTGGAAAATCAAGATCATATAGTTATTTATTTTATTAAAAAAATTATTCAGTGATGATTTTATAATATGTTACTATATTTCTTGTAATTGCAAAAAATATTAAGTTCAAAAATAAATTTATTCTGTGATTTGATAGGGTGTCTTCAAAATCAACCCTAGCATTCTTAGATTCTGTAAAGTACGTTACAATCTAACGATTCTATCACCTAAGATTACATGCAGAAACTGGTATGTCAGGTGCACTTTCATATTATAGTCAACATCAGATTATCATAAAATCTAAATGTTAATAATTTGAACATTAGGAACCTTAATAAAAGATATTTGGTTTAACCATTGTATCTAATGACCCACTTTATAATTCATTTGTGGTTGCTAACATCCATGTTTCATGCAACAATGAAGTCAACAGCCTACGGAACTACTTTATAAACAAACCCATGCTATTCAAGTCCCGAGGACAAGATATTCATTCATATAAAAGTCAACAGAATGAGCCAAAATTTGAAGGCCCAAATCCAACCATTCAAGCTCTCGATCAATCAATTCAATTCTAACATAAATATCTATCTTGACCAAATAATGCGACGAGACTCATCGTCTAAAATCAGGGGATTATAGAATCACCTCCATAAGGTGACAAGATGGAATCACCTCCACAAGGAGCCAAGATATTCCTTCTAGATATGTTTCTTTAATTCATTTTGTGAGAAAGTTGATATTGACATTATTAAGAATTAAAGAACATTGATCATTTACTACTGGATCTGATCTTGGTTAAGAGGTTTTGATGCACAATTGCATTTCATGAAGAACTCTACCCCCTCCAAAGCTAAAGATAAACGAACAATTTCGGGAGAGAACAAGATGTACAAGTTGAATGAATCAATGATAGAAAAATAAAAAGACAAACAAAATGATCAGTGCCAGTGTGACGGTTCGGCTGGTTTGGAGAACCAGAATCCTGTAGAAACCAGGGATCCATCTTAAAGAAAATGAATCTAGCGAAGAACGGTGACAATTATCGAATACGATGAGAGTATTATCTAGTTTTTACTGTTTCAGAAGGATTGTTACCCTTCTGTAGTACTGCCTTTTACTGAATAAAGCTGTTGCTAAAAGCAAAAGAAGGATACAGAAAATCATGTGACTTTTCGTCTAAATATCAGGCAATTTCTAACAGAGATAAATATAGTTCTGCTGCCGCTACTGTTGAAATGGACCTAATCGAAGGAGAGGGACCCTGTCAGCTCATAAAGCACTCTAAATAATGACTATCAAAGACAACTTTTTTTTAACTCAAATTATCCCAGATATCTGAAAAGAAACATATCCTAGAAGCAAACGTTACGACAAGTTCTGAGAAGATTGAAGCAAATAAATGAACAAGACGGTGAGTGATTTTGTCAAGTATTAATTAGAACAATGAGTTTAGAGATCTTGTCATATAAACTAATTGAAGAGATCCATATTTAATTTGAGTGTCGATGATCTTCCCAGAGAGCTCAAAAGCATTAGCCTGAGTGCTCACTCTCTCTTATTAGAATCAAATAATGTGATATTCCCACAATTCACTGAAGCATTGATAAAATCTCACATTTTGTCTCCATTTCTGCACTAACATATGAACAATCCTATGACCTATTACAGTACATAAACCAGCACGAAAGCAAATAAAATGTCTACCAAGAAAAAGATGAAGAAAATAAACATTTTATTGTCAGTATCTACCGGTTGTGGTGGGTGGCTGATGACAGTACATTAGTGGTTCACGCTGTCCAGAACACAGTTTCTTCAAAATAAAGGAGTCATACACAAAAACGCGTAAAATATTCTAGCTCGTCATATATGTTCGACAAGTTTGCACCTTTTGGCACATAAAAATACATAGCAAGTTGGGATAAGAAAAATGAAAAAAAAAACTACCCCATGATCAGTAATAAGAAAAAGAAATGAATGCAAGAAGCTATTCCAATCATTCATATGAAGTAAACTGTAAAGTACCCGACACAGCCAAGGAACTCTCAAGGTACCCGACACAGTTCAGGTTCATGAGCCAGAAGGCAACAGTCAATACAGCTAATTGAGATGAATCAAATGCCACTTCCTAACTTCACCGAGGAACTGCAAGCTCTATCATTAAACAACATTAGAGAAGATCAGTACCATAAAGTATGATCATTAGTGTCGATCAACAATTTAAATAACACTATGAAAGGAAACAATGTAAATAGTGTATTTTCCCCAGCCATGCTTGAACCATGTAGCCACTTCCTATCATACAACTTAAGAAGATAGCATAATACCGAGTATGCCTACATATATCACCAAAAACCTATGAGAAAAGTTTTGAATGTTATCACATATAATCTGTTTTTTAAAGGAAGAGCGGAACAATTTTAAACAACAGAATTATCGAATGAACCATATCAAGAACCCCACTAGTAAATGTAGTCCATAGAATAAAGTACTCTCTCTTTTGTAAGCCTATGGAGCGGTTTCCCTACCCAAAATCATTAAACCCTTGTCATTCATGCACCACATCATGACTTGGGAAGAAGGACTAGTCACATTTGGCCAAATTAAAGTGGATTGATGTAAAATCATATTGCCAAGTAGATTTGGTAATTCACATACATGAGCATCAATGAAACTCTATTCTTTCATTGAGGTAACTGTGGCATTTACATTGGACAATGCATTCATCATAATGAAACTAAGACATCCAACTCAAAATCAATTTGTTATGAGTGGAGAGGTTCAACTATAAATCAACACAAGTCCTGTCCCTACACTTATCATTATTGCACTATTTTAACAATTCCCCTCGTGTTTGGACTCTTTAGGTGCTGCACGTGTCATGTTTTTATATGGGTGGATGTAGACTTGGCCCATTTTGGCCATTTTTGGCTCTCCTTCCATATTGAGCTCAACATGCCTCATTCATGAGAGGACAAGAAGGAGAACGAAGCTCTCTTCTCTAAGAATCCCTACATTTCAAAAGTTACTCTTGAAACCATCTAGACATAGAAAGGAAAAGAAGAAATTATTGATGAGAGGATCAATGCTTCTTAAATAGACCTACAAAACTGTCCCAGTACCTTTTTGCTAAACAAGAAAGGTAGATAAAATAAATCAAAAGACTAACGTAAGGTACAGAAGTTATTCTATCACTTTCCCTAAGCCAGATTATATGAAAAGAACACCTAAATTATTATTCCAAATAAACTAAAAAAATATATGAAGACTTGACTTCAAGGTGGAGCATGAATAATGATTACTGTTAGAATAAATAGATCCTTATATGGATCTTTATGTTATCCAGTTAATAGATTGTTTGTAGGTTAAGTATATCTTCTCCTATATATAGGAGATTGTAATCCTTTGTTATGAAATAATATAATGGTTTTTGTCTCATTCCACATGGTATCAGAGCACAGGAAAAATCCTAAGGTTTAAGAAAGAAAGGGTGTGTGCACAGTAGTCGCTCCTGCCGTCGATAGACTTTTGTCACAACAGTACCATTGACGGCGGCGGATCCATACGAAAACTCCCCTCTCTTGTCCACTTTTCTCATCCAAAGCCTAGATCTATGTTGTTCTGTTGCCACTGGCCCTGTCCCCTCCTGTCCAGGCCATCCACGGGTTCCGCAGGCTCCGTTCAGGTCTCCCACCAGTCCCGTAAGGCTTGTCCAGGCCTTCTGCCAGTCCCGTCGGCTCCGTCTAGGCCTTCCACCAGTCTTGTTGGCTCCGTCCAGGCCGTCCGCCGCTCCCGTAAGCCCTGTTCAGCCCTTCCAAGCCCTCTCGTCTCGCTGTCAAGAGCCTCCAGCCCCTCCAGTCCCGCCAAGAGAGACAGTCCAACCCCCCAAAGTCGTCGTTCTCTCTCCTTTCCGTGCCCTCGGGCCTCGTCTCCTCCGTCGGCTTTCCCGCGTCGTCCGTCCAGTCTTCTAGGCATCCGTCGGTTTCGTCCAGGCCTCTACCGACACCGTCTAGCCCTGTCGCCGTCGAGGAAAGGGAAGAGGAAGTAAGAAGAGAGGGAGAAGGGGAGAGAGGATGCATACCATCGTCCAGTCCGGTCGTCTTCTCCTTCTTTCGTCGGATTCGTCTTCCTCGTCGTCCGTGTTGCTGCTCGTCGTTCGCGTTGCTGCTCCTGAGGTGAAAAGTGAAGAAGACGAGCAGGAGAGGAGAAGGGGAGAATGAGAAGAAGGGAAAAAAAATTGAAAGAAATTAAAAAAGGGAGTACAAAGGGGAAAAAAATAGAGGAAAAGGGGAAGAAAGAAAGTGAAAGGAAGGAAAAAAAACAAAAGGAGAGAGAGAACGTGGGTAAAAAAAAAAAGGAGAAAAGAATGTATGAGAAGAAAATGAGAGAAAAAAAAATACTTGTCTTAAACGATCTTCACATCTAACATCATGTTCGTTGTGTGGACATGTCACGTCCACACGTATTGGTGTAGCAGTCCAACAACTTATTGATGTTTTTGATCTTGCATCGTCTCCGTTGTGTGGACCTGTCAAGTCCACGTGTTGATGCAGTAATCCGACTCCTCTGCTAGTATGTTTTTTTTAAATCAAGTCTTCTCCTTCGTATCTATTTATGTAACAAGCTGTGCATGTTAGATGCTCCAACTTGAGGGAGAGTGTTTGAATAAATGGATCCTTATATGGATCTTTATGTTATCCAGTTAATAAGTTGTTTGTGGGTTAAGTATATCTTCTCCTATATATAGGAGATTGTAATCCTTTGTTATAAAATAATATAGTGGTTTCTGTCTCATTCCACAATTACAACATGTAAACATTGTTTCTGTTTTCCTAGAATAATTATAATAGACTGTAGGTTCTCTTTTTCATGTAACAAGTTAGAGCATATATAATCCAACTTAAAGGAGAGTATTAGAGTTAGCTTACACTAGTCCGTAGGTCAGCTATAAAGGTTACTTTATGTCAAAATTTTATAAGTCTATTTAAGAAGCATTGCTTCTTTGTTAATAATCTCCTTTTCATTTCTCATTCCACAAAATGTGTCGAGTCTATAACACTAGAATTAATAGACCACAAGCAATTGATTGCAATAGGGACTACTTAAATCAAACAGTTTTTTGCACCTCTAATGAAAAGCAATTGCAAATGTGCTTATGCTTATCCTCCCTTTTTACCATCTTTTTCTCTTTATTGTTGTTTACATTGTTATTACTGTTCAGTTGGCACCATGCCCATGATATCTTATAGATATCCCATTTGCATTGTAAAGCACTTGGATGTTTCATCAATATAATTTGGTGGCATTCAACCTATTGTCAAGAATAAATGTCTAATGAAATTTAAAATTATTTTCAGAAGATAAATATGCACATTTTACAAACTTTATAAAAAAATATGAGCATGAAGTTCAATAAACAAATGATCAAATTCGACTCGCCAAAGGTTTCATATAGGAAGAGGGCGAGGAAATTCCTCTATTGTCAAAATCAAATCTTTGTAGTCACCTTCTACATTCCAAATGGTGTGGAGTGGAAAAACATGTTGGACCATTTTCAAGCTCTTACACATAAAATAGAAGAAAATTGGAATCAAGTTTGCTTGGATAAAAAAAATAGAGAATTTATCTCAAAAGCTCAGAGCTTGTTTTTGCCCACCTCTACACCCATACAATGGTCAAATTTTTCTTCCCTCTTCTTAGCCATGTCTCATAAGTCCTCTTTTAGACCTATTCACACATTAAAAGCATCAGAATCACCAAAACCAAAAAGACCAAGACTAACCAAAGAGATACAACAAATCCTAACTTGGATGCTCTAAAATGTGAATTCCAGCATTACCCAAACTAGTGAACTACAATACACCATCCATAATCAATTTTTTTTTAAAGTCTTCCATTTTGCTAGTACCTATGCACATAAATAAGAGGAGTTTAGGGAAGAAAAACTATGGCCAATTACCATGCCAAATCGTTTTTTGCTTTCTTTGAAATAGCAACAGGCTGGTTATTTCAAGAAAGATGGCAAATCACTCCACAAAGACCAATTACCATCAAAGAACAGGCTTTAACTAGTGCAGGCACAAATTGGAGCTATCCTAGCTTGTCTTACAACACCTACAATTCTAGTATTAAGGATGTTGAAAGCTTACCATTGTCTACTGTCTAGGTAAATGGAACCATCACTCAAGTTTCTATCAATTAGACTCAATGCCAATGAATAAATATGAAATCCAAGCAAAACGTTGTATATATGCTATATAAACACATTTCATTAAATGAGGTCTGTCCTATAAGTTTTTCATTCCTCACATTTCCCCTCATCGTCATAGTCATGCCCATGACTCACTTTCCCTTCTTTAAATCTATACAGATATTGGAATTATTAGAATTATAAATAAATAAATAAAAAGATGTCCACCAGAAACAAACTTTCATAACTAAGCACTCAAAACTACCTGTCATTTAATCCAAAACCTAAAATTCTCAAGTTTTTTTCTGTAGAAAGGTAAAGGTCTCTTTTTTCTGTAGAAAGCAAAAGTTCTCAAGTTTAGTGATAAAGAGAGCTAAATAAGAGATGGCAGCACTAGATCGATAAGAGAAGGGATTGGTAAAGTGACGAAGCAAGCAGGATATAAAGTTTCAAACATCAATTTTATGAAGAACATATAATCTCCAAAGCTGCAATAACGTGACTATCTGATGCTATTAAAAAAGGCAAAGGATACCAGATTGCTCATTTACAGATTAAGGGGACAGAAGTGAATCAAGACACACATAAAATGATTGATCAAATCAACAAGTATGACCCTCCATGATGAGAATCGGAGTATGACCGCATAAGTCATCTGGGACAATCCATTTCCAGAAGTTAACTAATGAAATGTGGCTATTAGTAGCAAATTAGTGAGCTAAGATGCTACATTTTGTTGTTGTCAGATTAAAATACTTCAACCAAGACTTTCAACATAAAAACCAGTACATCAATAATAAACCAACAGATCATCACCAAATTCATTTGGCACATAATTAGACGTACACAAAAATTAAGGAAAAATAATCACGGAATATGTAAAAGATAATGCACCATAATCAACTTTCGCAATAAGACAGCCTAACAGGAAATGACTATGGGCTACAATTGTTAAGAGTGACACCAAATTTGAGTAGAAAAGGACATCAAAAGGAGTTATATCTTGACATAAAAAAAACATTGATTAGTTTGTCCAAGCTCAAAACTCACATCATGGATCAATTTCCTCAACGGCCACTCTCGTCTTAGCATGACTCATTTCCCCTTCTTTAGACCTATTCACAGATTAACTGTCATCAAAATTCACAATATTCTAAAAAGCACCACCAACCAAGACCCAGACGTCCCAATCCCAACTCTCTCGTACGAAAAGGCAATAACAAACTTCAGCAAAACAAAATAACATCTCATAAGGAAGAAAAAAAGATCTACTAGAAATGGTAGACGTGCTAGTCCCATAAAGATTCGAAAGAGCAAAATTCACGAAAAGGCTGAGAAATAAAGAGGCGTACCCTGAGAAAGCCAACTCCATGAGCAAGAATCCACCGCAATGTACGACTTCAGCCTAGCAGCAGCGGTGGCGCTATGAAGTGGCATCAACGACTCCATGCTCCCCACCGCTGCAACAATCGACCTGAACAACAAAAAACAAAGGGAAAGGAAAAATGATAAAAAAACCGATGACTTCTATGCAAAAGGCATGGTTTTCATGTCGTCCCAACAATACTAGTTGCTGTTCGATATTTGCAGGCATCACCTGGCAACGAGAGGGGCAGCTCTCCGAGAAGGCAGCGACATTGGTACAGCCGCCTTGGAGCGAGAAGCGACGGACCTGGCGGCGGCGAAGGCGGCGGATCTGCACAAGGAAGCCATCGACGATCTAGTGCCGCCCGTCTTGGATTGCTTTGCTTTTCCCGGCAAAGACAAGGGACGTGGGAAAAACCCCCAACTCTTCCTCCCGTCCAGTGAACGGGTCAGGTTTGATCCGGATAACTGTATCCGACCGATAAAGGAAAACGCGGGGTCCAGAGCATCGACAAACGGGTCATCAATTGTGGGATTAGTTAACTGGTGGATTTTATCTTGGAAGTGATTAATTGGACTGGTCGATCGAGTAACGAGATTGTCGATCTGATTAAGCGATCGAGATTATCCATGGATGAATACTGACAACGAACCAGGAACTTAACTTGGATAACGATGAGGTTAGGCCACACAAGTTTGTATGAAAAGTTGTGATAAACGAACTATGTATATGGTCTACACTTAATTCAAGGTTAAGGGTGATAAAATGACTTGGCAACTCAAGTCCAACTCAAATGGTTGAGTCTCCATTAGGGTTCGATTCTTGATGTCAACAATTATTATAACACATGTTTCGATTGACTTGATTTCAACTTCCTCTTTACTGTTATAGCACAGTCGTTAGTCTTGAAAGTAGTAAATCGTCACGTAAAAGAGTTGCCGTGTTGTTTTTGTAATTTATAATCTCCCTCGATGGTACGTTAGTTACCATGGGCTGAAAGCCGGTGGGAGTGTCAACCTAAACCACAACCTAACAAGAATAAGACAAAGGATAGGGAACCGACACTAGGAAAAGAAGAACATGACCTTAGTTGTACGAAGAGTCAACCATTGTCCTCCATTAGAATATACTTGTAAAAAGGACCCATCACCAGCATCTACAGGGAGAAATGGCTTTCCTTCCTCCCAACCCAAGTCTGTCAGCATCGACGACTGTTGCCGACTAGGAATCATCGTTAACAATTTTGAAATAAATATCATGCGCACAGGAGATTAGAGGGTGAGAGGGGACAGAAGAGATCTACCTCTACAATGACCTAGAAGCCAAGAGCTAATGCAATTACGCAAGAATCTACTGCAGATATACATTAACAACTGTATCATATAGCTGTAAGGATAATATTCCTCTGGATAGTGGCGGTGTCAGGAAATTCAAGGTAGATGGAGAGTAACATCCATTATTAAGGGAAATAGACTGATACCACGCGTTATTCCCTTTTTAATACACACATACGTACCATCATCATCATCTGATGTTGTTTAGTTAAATCCTCCATTCCAAACTAAAAGATAACAAAACAAATCAAACCATCAATGGATTCCTAGAACTCTTCTATAAGCTCCTACTTAAATAATGATTCAAAGAACCCTAACTTATTTGAGTTATATATTGGAGTAGGGAGGCATACAGTGATGTTTTGGAGAGAAATGCGGAGGATGGGGTTGGATGAGGAGTATGTTTCGAGACAATGAAGAAGGAGGAGTGGTTTGTGATGAAGAAAAAGGGAGCTAGGATGTTGGGTTCTTTTTTGGTTCTTGTTTAGATCGAAGATGGAGAAAGATAGAAATCATTACTCATCAGTTCATCAGATAAAATAAATCCCAAGGGAAGCCTCCAATGGTTCACTGTCCACACCAAAAGGAACTAGAAGAGTATACCAACCATGCATGCACATGCATTTTGCAGCCTATAAGAACTTACCTATGCAACCGAAAAAAAAAAGAAAAAAAAAAAAAGGGAACTTAATTTACCTAACAAAAAGGACAGAAACGTGACTTCTTTCACTCCTCACTCAAACCCAGAAGAGGAAAAAAAAAAATCAAAAATACACAACAAAAGATAAAGAGAACATGAGACGCAGAACGCGAGGTGAAGCTCCCACGTACCGATTTAGAACACCCATCAGCCATCACTCTCTCTCTCTCTCTCTCCCTATTCTATCTTCATGTCTCTGTCTACAATTTATTATCCACGACTACGCTAGCTAAGGACAGGAACTGGTCTTGTTGGAGAGATTTGTTGGATGGGGATGGTGGACGTGGATTGGCGTTTTCTTTCACCTTTCGGTGCCGTTTTGATCTTGGAGCATGCAAATTTTCTATTGTCTAGGATGATGGCCCCTGACTATGACCACCCAACTGTTCTTCTTCAATCTCTCTCATGGATCTTGCTGGTCTTCAGTAGCCTACGAATCTGTATGACAGATCTCATTGATCTCCATTTGGAAGAATATTACTTCCCTTCGCTCCGAATATTGATCTCCATCATGAGACCCAAGTCTGGCTTTTAATTACTTGAAAATCCCAAGCAAGATGGTACGTAGCAACATCTAGCATTTTCATGGCTGAAAATGACCGGCACCTAAAAACGGGTGATGTTGAAATTACCAACGTGACAAAAACAATGTCCAACCAACCAATGAGCAAGTGCAGAATTAGTTCTAGCCTCGTCGCAGCAATGGCCATCGCTCTCAAGGACGGAAGGTCTCACCAACCAAATAGAAGTATTTGAGTTGGCTAGAACTGTGTGTGGTTTCACAATCTTTATCCCGATTTAAATCTTGAAGTCGATAAAAAGACCCCCATTAAGAGACGTTTACGAATTTTTTTTTTTTACCGAGCATTTTAAACCCTTGGTTGAAACGTAAATGGGACTGACGAAAGGAGAGCGATCAAAACCGAGTCCTTCATTCATCATGCAACGTGAGGGAAACAATACGTGGACATGATGAGCGCAGGAGAATAAAGAGCACAAGCATAGATCCATTGCAGATGCCGCAAGAAAACAAAGGCCGTACAAATCGTACCAGTAAATATTTGTACATGACCCAACGGCGGTAGAAATTACAAAACTCCACAAGGCTTTACCAAAGGGGCGGTTGGGTGTTGACCATAGTAGGGTTAAAGCTCTGCTCCAGTCCACTGCTGCTCTGTGCAGGTGGTCCTTTATCTATTGCTCCCCACCTCTCCCCTCAAGCTCTCCCTCTTTTCAATCCAGGGAGAGAAAGAGAAAGAGAGATGGGTTAGGATGGAATGGGTTGGAGAAAGAAGAGTTTTGTATGAGAAGTTTCTCTTTGTTAGTTGTTGGTGTGGAATTGGTTGTTTAAGCAAAGAAAAGGTGTTTTTCTTTACTTTTCTGCCTTTTTAATCTGTTGGGTATTGTCATGTGTATTATTGGATAAAAAGTAGGGGAGATAGAGCAAGGGTGGTGTTGATGATTTGGATTTCGATTGGAGGATCTACTGCTGAGCTAGAGGTAAATGCTTCTGGTCCTAGATAGATTTCTTTCAGGTATCATCATTGTACTCTTGTTAATGTTTTACTTCTCCCCGTATCTTCTACTTCTTCTCCTTCTCCTCCCGTTGTCAGGAATCCATAGGCATCGAGTACAGACATAGAATAGCATTCCAATATGGTTAAGAAGAAACCCAAGAAAAAATCAGCCTATGCAATAGGAGAACCATCTGATCATCCACAATCTGAGCAGGAGCAGGAACCGAAGCTGCAGCATCCAACAAGAAAGAGAGGAAGGCCAAGGAAAATCAAGGCAGTGGAGGGGAAACAACAGGAAGAAACTGAAGAGGAGCAAGAGGAAGAAGATAAAGACATTAAGAAGAAAAGCAAGGGAAGAACTGAAGCAGAACACAAGCACCAGAAGAAAGAAGTTGAAACTTCTTCTTCCTTCGCTTCTCCTACTGCAGCGGATGTACAAGAGGAAACCCATCAACAAGAGAAGCCCAAAAGCAGAGGAAGAAGGAAAAGCAAACCTAGGAAGAGCACCTGATAATCCACAATCCAGAGAAGAATAGGAAGGATATGTTCTTTAACCTCTGTTTTGTGTTTACATTTTTCTTATTTTTGGGTTTGCAATTGAAGGCGCTTCATTTTTATTTTTATTGGCACATCATTATATCCTTCCAGCCATTTTCTTACGATATATATATATATATATATATGTATGTATAAAGAGAGAGATAACTTCAAATGAGGACAGTTCTCATTTTAAATATTTAAAGATAATTTTTTATATCTTAACATTAAATCATTAGATTAAAAATCTAAACACTTGATATTATTGAAATTATTTAAAATACTTGTATATCAAAAATCAAGTAATTTTGAAATTCTTAACTATTGAATTTAATATGTACTTACTATACCTTATTATAACTTGTTATAGTTCATAAAGAGTCATTGAATCTATATATCAATAAATCTATATATTAGGAGTTTCAAAATGACATGGATTTTAGTATGTATCTAATTTAAATGATGTAGTCTAAGATCTATGAATTATAGTTTTGTTTTAAAACTTATGGCTAAGAGATCTAGTTCTTCTTGCTTTAAAGTCGTTGAATTTGTATATGAATAGATATGCATATTAGAAGTTTCTAAATAGTATGGATTTGATATGTATTTGGGTATGTATTTAATCTAAATAATGTAGATTAAGATCTATGAATTATATTTTAATTTTTAAAACTTGTAACACATGTTTTTAAAAATTATCCTTAAAATACTCAAAATGCATACACTTCATAGATAAGATTCCATCTTAATAATCCATCAATAATTAGCCGATCAAAAAAAAAACAACTAATTTGAGAAAACAAAAAATAAGGTAGTTTCCGTTTGAAATTTAAAAACAAAACCTTAAAATGAAAGCAATCAAAAACTACTGCTATCTCTCTCTCAACCTATGTCGCTAAGGTTACCATAAATAACACTAATAAATAGCACCCCATGGTCCCCCATCTTGCCCTCTCCCCCTTCCCCACAAGCCGTCGCCACACAATCCCCCAAAGTGGAAGCCTTGTCGCCGCGCACCCCCTCCCCCAGTAGCACCTTGCCACCCCTTCTCATGCTAGCTATCATCGTACGATACCTCTGCTCTTCAGAAATTACTACAACATTCATCGATGTCGAAGTAGGATTCTCACGAAGTCCTCCTCACACACATATATATGTATGTATGTATGTATTTAATTAAAGACAAAACTCATTTTAAGTATTTAAGGATAACTTTTTATATCTCAATATCTAATCTTTAGATTAAAAACTTAAACCAATTGATATTATAAAAATTATTTAAAATACTTGTATATCAAAAATCAAGTAATTTTAAAATTTCTAAGTACGAATTTAGCATGTACTTATTATACCTTATTATAGCTTGTTATATCTCATAGAGAAACATTAAATTTATATATGAATAACTATATATGTTTGGAGTTTCTAAATGACATGATGATGTGTACGTTTTAATTACCACAAGTGCACGGTATATTATGTAGTACGTATGCAAATACGGGTCGATTCCACAGAGAATAGTGAATTCTAAATTTTAATTTTAATTGTCAAATTATGATGAAAGATATGAAGATGGAATTGGAATTTAATGAAATAAAAGAAAACATGATGATTTTGATACTTAAAATTATATGATAAAGTTTAAGATTTTGAATTCACTGTGTAATTAACATAATGATTAGCTAGTTCACTTTCTATCCCTTTTCAATTTCAAAAACCAAACTAAAGAATTCTACTCTGACAAGCATAGCTTATATGGAACACATGATAGACTATTAAGTACATAAATAATAAAAAACATAATTTAATTAGATAATATCATAATATAACTACAACAACATACACGATCCCTAATTTACTCTTTCCTAAGCATAAAGATGCACTCAATATTAGTCTATCAAAGTTTATCGAAATGACTGGAAATCAATGTCACGCTTGTTTAGCATATATGATCATGACATGAAGCACAAGAAAGAAGAGATCAAAACTAATCACACCATCATGAAATTATCATAGCTTCATCTAATCCTAAAAAAGAAATTTAGCACATGATTAAAGGGAAACAAAAATAAAAAGAAAAAAGAAATATAATAAAAATAAAATTAGTAATGTTGATCATTTAAATCCGATACAAGTAACTTCCAACACTCAACTCTGTAGTTAGAAAAGCAACCTAAGAGAAGAAGTATACAAAGTAGAAGATAATCCATCTCTCAAACACATTTGGGTTTATTTATAGACTTGCAAGGTTAATTCTCGTTCGGAAATAAATCCGCTACGTAATTACAATTTCTTAAATTAGAAAATAAATGAGGAAAAAGAATATTTCAAAAATCTTGGAGTCTCAGTGCTGATATTTTCAAAATATTGATTCCATTTTAGTTGTCCACTATATCTTGATGATCTGATCATGCATCTGAAAATATTCTTAGGAGATTTTATTTTGCTATCTTTGTAAATCTTTTGGAGATCTCAATTTATTCTTCTAGAAGTATTCTCATTTTACACATTTTCCCCTCTATTTATTTTAAACCTAAGTCTCTGCATACATTGTATAAAACACCATCAAGAAGCATTATTTATATACAAAATAGATAAATATAAGATATGAAATATGTAACAATAATATGCTCACCACATGAATTTTAGTGTGTATATGATCTAGATGACATAGATTAAGACATAGATTAAGATTAATAGATTATATTTTGGTTTTGAAACTTATAACTTAAAGATTTAGTGATTTTTGCTTTAAAACCGTCGAATTTGCATATGAATAGAAAGTACATCAATTAAGGAGTGCACTCATTTGAGTATTTTAAGAATAATTTTTAAAAACACGTATTATAAGTTTCAAAATCAAAATGTAATCCACCGATCTTAATTTACATCATCTAAATTAAATACATGCTAAAATCCACATCATTTAGAAATTTCTAATGTACATATCTATTCATATACAAATTCAACGGTCTTAAAATAAGAATCATTAAATCTCTAAATTATAAATTTCAAAAATCAACATGTAATTAATGAATCTTAATGTACATCATCTAGATCAGAAACACATCAAATTCTATATCATTTAAGTGTTATATTATGAGTTTCTAAATATGAATAAAATTATACGATAGTAAATTTATATATGAATAAATCTATATGTTATAAGTTTAGCCAATTCACATTAAGGTCAGGTGAGACATGAGTCTCATCCTAATTTTTAAAAATTAAAAAAATAATATATAATTTATCTAACTTAAAATGTGATTTACCACGTAAACACCTTACTTATCAACACTCAAAAGAACTATAGAAGTCCTACATCCTAATACCATATTTCCAGTACGCATCGACACACAATAGAGGAGGCGACGCGGTGGCCAACGCACGGTGGCGAAGCACTCCACCCGTCGATCAGCACGCATGGCGGCATGTCGGCATGTCGGCAAATCTCCACTTCACACTCCACAACGTCGGCGCCACACTCCACAACGACAGCCGCCACTCCACGCACATTGGCAGTACACACTCGGCTGTCGGTGACGATGCCAACTAGTTCGGAGTCTCTATCGCTACTCTCCTCGTTGCCGACCATCCGGAACGAAGGTGCGAGGGAGAGTACTGCTTCAGTTATCCATTGTCTCTCTCCATCTTGCCAAAGAAAACTGAAAAAGCTGGGGTGGTAGGTGGTTCCCGTGGTTGGAAGCCAGGAAGTGAGCAAGTGGTCTCTGGGCAAGTGGGCAAGTGGGCAAGCGGCTTTGGTTTTTAAATTTTAGTGAGAGAGGATGAATCTGAGTAAGTGAGTTTGATTTTAATTAATCAATTATTTATTAATATATAATATTATGATGATATAGTAAGTGAGTAATAGTAGAATTAATAAAAATAATCTTGACATTATTAATATATACACATCTACTTACCTATTTTCTTCTTGTTATTTCTTTTTTTTTTATGTCTTTCAATTTTCATATTTTCAACGACAACTATATAGTATGGTTTTATAGTGTTGTAGTGCTTTTACTCTTTTTATATAGTTTTTAGCAATTTTGTTGTTGTAGTGTTGTGGTAATTGATTTATCTTCGTTAAACGACAATGAGGTATGTCCATGCACGTCTAGTAATATATGTAATGTGTTTTATTGAAATTGCTTTTTATTTATTTAGTTTTCTCTTTTTTATTTATGCCTAGTTATATTTTACAAACAGACGCAGTTATAGGCAAGTATTTCATTAAAGGATCGATTTCTTTTTTAATTTTTAATGTATATGTCCATGTCAAGGAACTCTATGATTCAAGTAATGATATTTTAATAATATTTAAATTTTATTATTTTTATTTTAAAAGATTTTTCATCTATATAATTATGTCTCTTCCTAAAAAAAATCCTAGATCCGCCATTGGTTTCTAAATGACAAGGATTTTGGTATTTAACTAATTTAGAATATGTATATTAAGATCCATATATTACATTTTTGTTTTGAAACTTATAACTTAGAGATCTACTTATTCTTGTTTTAAAATCATTAAATTTGTATATGAATATATATGTATGTTAGAAATTTCTAAATGACGTGGATTTTGATGTGTATCTGATCTAAATGATATAGATTAAAATCCATGAATTATATTTTGATTTTGAAGTTTATAACACGTGTTTTTAAAAATTATTCTTAAAATGCTCAAATAAGGAAAGTCCTTATTTAAAATTTTTAAGGATATTTTTTTATATCTCAACATTTAAACACTAGATTAAAATTTTAAACTACTAGATCTAATCAAAGCTATTTAAAATACTTGTATATCAAAAATCAATATGATTTTGAAATTCATAAGTACTGAATTTAGCATGTACTTATTATATCTCATAAAGAGCCATTAAATATTCGTATAAATAAATCTATATGTTATGAGTTTTTAAATAACATAACTTTGGTGTATACTTGATCAAGATATAGATTAAAATCTATAGATTACATTTTAGTTTTGAAACTTATAACTTAGAGATCTAGTGATTCTTGTTTTAAAACCGTTGAATTTGTATATGAATAGATATATACGTTAGGTGTTTCTAAATGTCGTGTATTTCGACATGTATTTTATCCAGATGATGTAGCTTAAGATCCATGGATTACAATTTGAATTTGAAACTTGTAACATGTGTTTTTGAAAATTATCCTTATAATACTCAAATGAGGACTATCATTAGCTAATCCCATGGTTTTTGAAACCGAACCAAGCCTAGTTGATTATCCAATTTTTTAAAAGAAAAAACTAGTTGGATGATTAAACTAGTGCAGTTGAACCATTTGTTTAATGGCCATGTAAAAAAGAAAAAGAACAAACCCTTAAGGGCTAAAACACAAAACATTTGATTTCAACTACCCTACTCCTCTTTACCACCTCCAGCCCTCCCCCACCACGATGCCACTGGCCTATAGCACCATCGGCAGATCACCATTGGCACTGCACTTCTTGGCTCCTTCTGGCCCTCCTCCTCCCCCATCCCCACTCTTATTGCAACAATAATCAAAATAGTGACTGAATCAAGCCACTATTGGTGCCTGTGCTCCTCCGACCATCACTACCTTGCTATGACTCTTGCCCTCCTCCCCAATCTCCATCCTCACACCTTTGTTTCCGACTCCACTTTTCAACTACTATTGTTGGTGCTCATGCTCCTCTCTTTTGACCACTACTATTGCAACTAAAGGTACCCATTGAATCAATCATTCTACTATAATTATCATTAGCTTGTCTTTTTTGTTTATGTTTGGATTATTTTTGCTATATATATATATATATATATTTGTGAACTATTTTTTGGTTTCATAGATGAAAAATAATTTGGATTCTACTCCTACTTCAAGTGTTATCCCAAAGAGTTAGATAATACACCAAATGTACAAAGAAAATCTTATATTACTTGGGATCATTGTACTTTGGTTGATTTAAGAACTTTGAAGTGTAATTATTGCCTAAACGTTATCAATGAGGGAGGCATAAGTTGAATGAAGGCACACCTAGCTATGAAAAAGGAAATATTAGTGGATGTAAGAAAGTTCCTACTCATGTTTCATATTAAATGGAAAATGATATTAGTAATTATTTTGGAAACAAAAAAAGGAAAAGCTTAGAGACTTTTAGTTTCCAAAGTGAGGATCTACAAAATCATAGTTACAAGACATTTCATGTTAGCAAAGATAACTTGGATTATTTTTTCCCTCCTACAACTCCAAGTTCCCAACCATCGGTCAAAAGTGTATTAACAAGTAAGAAAGATATAAGAGTTGTTGATTTTATGATTGCTAAATGATTGTATGACTGTTGCATTTCTTGTAATGCTATCAATTCCCCTTATTTTCAAAAAATGGTTAATGTGATTGCTTCCATAAGTCTAAGATATAAGGCAACAACATAATATGAAATTAGGGGTCCTTTATTACAAAGAAATGTGGAGGATATGACTAATCATGTTGAATCACTTAGGCAATATTGGGAAATGACTGGTTACACACTCATGACAAATGGATAAACTAATACTAGACAAAGAACACTTATAAATTTTTTGGTATACTTCCCTAATGGATTTGTCTTTTTTGAAGTTTGTTGATACTTCTGAACAATCCAAGACAACGGAGATGTTATTTGGGTTGTTTAAGGAAATTGTGGATTTTGTTGGTTCCAAAAATGTGGTTTATTTTGTTTTATCACTGATAATGTTGCTAATTATATGATTGTAGGAAAATTGCTAAAAAATATATTATGGTAATGTATTTTGGAGTCTATGTGTAACCCATTGTCTTGACTTAATGCTTGAAAATTTTGATCAACTCCCTATTATTAGTATTGTTATTGATGATGCAAGGAAAATAACAAAATTTGGGTATAATCATGGTTTTGTGTTACACATGATAAGAAAATTTTGCAAGGGGGATTTGTTTTGCCCAACTGCTATAAGATTTGTAATTAACTTTTTGACATTGCAAAGTCTCTATAATCATAAAGATGAATTGATGTCCATGGTAGTAAACAAGAAGTGGTCTGATCATAAGATTTCCAAAACAAATATTGCAATTCAAATGAAAGAATTAATATTAAGTCTAGAGTTTTAGAAGTCTTCTAATATTGCAATCAAGGTTGAGGAACCACTTGTAAAAGTTCTAATGATGGTGGATGGTGATGATTCACCTTCCAAGGGATACATATATGAATAGATGAGAAAAGCAAGCTAAGAAATAAAGGCTTCATCTAATGACAATTAGGAAGAATTTAGACCATATATAGATATAATAAATGACTAGTGGGAAGTACAACTTGGACATCCTCTTCATATATTCAGGTAGCCTTTTCTTGAATTTTACAATCTTTTACAAGAATACAACTTTTGCCACAAATCATAAAATATGGAGTGGCTTTTTAGATACTGTCGAAGTAATGTATTTCAATGCTGAAGAGAAGATAATGAAGATTACTGCTAAGACAGATTTATATAGATAGTCTATATCTGATTTTGATTATGCACAAGTAATACTTAGTCGTACTAAAGTACTGCCACATATAACATTTTCAATTACTAATATATTTTATTATCTTGTTTGTGTATTGACAATGTATTCCTAATGTATTAACTTTTTTTTTTCATATTGTTGTAGTTATTTGGTGACAAAGTTATGGAGGGAGCATACCAAACTTACAAGAAAATTCAAGTGTTGAGCTAAGCATGTAGTGCTTCTGAACACAATTAGAGTATTTTTTAACACATACATATAAAGAAAAGAAATAGATTAGAAAATAAAAGGCTCAATGATCTTGTTTTTGTCTAATGTAATTTACATTTACGATACATGGATTTATTTATGATAAATGCATGTATGTTATAAGACATTCAATTATTTCATATGTTGTTTATCTTATATTTCATAGAGATAGACATGAAAAGAATAAGGTAAAGAATTCAAAACCTATATTTTTTTGAGTCTATCAACATATTTGATCCCTAAGTGGAGGAGCCTTTGATGACTAATAAAGACGTGGAGAATTGATTGGACATAAATGATACACTAATGTGATTATGGACATAAATAATACTTGATGTTCTTAATCATCATAGTTATGGTAATCTACCTTTTCATTTTCATTCTTAAAATATTAATTAATTTAAGTTTTAGTTTATTAATGCTTCATAGTTTGTAACTCTATATTTTTTATGTTTACATATACAATGTAAGGATTGAAGATGCAAGCATAACAAACATGCATGCTTGATAGATTATAATTTCGAAAATTAGAACTTATTTTTGAATTTTCATGAGAACAATTATATTTGAATTATTTAGTTGATTTTTAGTTTTAAACCATGGAACTTAATATGATTATGCTTGCTTGTATGATCTTTTTTGTCTTGAATCATGTAATCATGGTTTATTATGTATGCTAGTCAGTATGCTATATTGTTATTGATTCCATATTTATCATTTCATATGACTTGTTTTATACAAAAATCAGATTTGTTTACATTGGAGATCAAACAGGTTGATTCATATGTATAGGTATTCATATGCCTATTTAAAAATAAGTTTATATTTTGTACAAATAATATGAAAAACTAGGTTTTGAATCAAAAATATAACATCGGATTGGTCTAATTACTGGTTCACTTATTTATGACGTCATGATGACATCAGTACTGATTGAACTGGATTGAACCACCGGTAAAACCAATTTGAACCAAAATTAACGCTCTTTCAATTTAATCTCCGGTTCAATTTCTAAAACCTTGGTTGATCCACTCCTTATACACACACACACATATATGAGTACATATCTATTACATACTCCCTTAAATTAAGACCCATGAAAGATTCAATCCTAGCCATTCATCTAAAACAGCCTTAACATAAAACCATAAACCACAAATGAACTACAAAAAAGCGGTTTATGATTTAAAAAAGAAAAAAAAACGAAATCACGTTTGCACGATTCCCGCTGAATAAATGTAACTGCCCGACGGCCTTCTTGTACTGTCCTTCATACCTGACCAGCCGCGACCCCAATCCCTTGACAATCATCTCCTTCAGAGTGAACAACCCTCCCTTCCTCTTCACCAACTTGCCTGACTGCCGCTTCTCCTCCCCCTCCGCACCACTCTCTGACCTAAAGGACCGACAAACCTGGACAACCTGTCGACACCTGCAGACGTTACCTAGCAACGAGATCCCCCGAAATGCCGCTGTCGCCGCCACGTTCCTGTTGAGGACCACAACCGGCCTGGGCAGGGAGAACTGGAGCCTGGCCATGGCGACAGAAGCAACAGAGGCGGTTGTCGCCATGAATCAGAAACACCAGCAACAACAGGTTTTGCTTCCTTCCTCTTCCACTTCTTCTCCAGCTCCTGCTTTTTTTGTATTACTTCTTGGGACGATGGTGATTGGTGAGGGAAAAAAGAGAGGAAAATATCCTGTTGGTGGTGGAGTGCCCTCTGTAGCAGTGTGATTACCACATGTTTGGTTAACGCAATCCCAGCACTCCACGATTCCACGTGGGTAGTGCTTCCACGTCGGCGATGGGGAGGTCGCTTTCCCGTCACAGATCATGACATTGTGGTGGTGCACATCAACACGTGGTCTAGGCTTTCTCCCACATTGTAAAATAAATGTAAGGAAAGTTTTTTTTTTCCAAGGATAAATGGAAAGAAAGGCTGGAACGATATCTCAGGTTTATCAGTATATACTGAGAACAGAAATCAATCTGAAGAGGAAGGAGAGACCAAGGATAATAGAGTTTGTTTATGATTTCCACTTAATGTTACCTGTTCCTGTTGGAAATAGTTTTGATTTTCTCTTCGTTTTTCAATATTGTGATACTGTTCTATACTAAGATTGAATCATTTGCTATATTTTTCTTTTGAAATTGTGATACTGTTTTGTTCTATACTGTTTTGTTTTGATTGATTCCTCTATGTTTTTTAAAAATCGTGATATTGTTATACAATATGCCACATATGAAAATTTGATATTAAGTTTACTGTTTCATATTAATGTTTCCAATATTGTTACATGACACGATTCCATTTCATTCATTTATTTTAATATTCTAACTAGACATATTATGCCCATAAAGTTGTAATCAACAGTATTGTGAAGTACATTGTTACAGTTTAATTAAGTGACACATTTTAGACGAATTACATTATGTGTTAATTACAGTAATACATTCCAAGCTCGGCCTACCTAAACGTTTCCATATGTTTCAAAATGGTTTTTACTGCAACACATTCCAGATTCGGCCAAAATGTTTCCAATACTTCCTCGTCGAATTAGATGAATTCGACAATCAAATAACGATTCTTACTGTTTCAAAAGCGTAAAACAAAACCGAAATACTAATACCGTAAAACTGTTTCTTGACTAATTCCATGTTTGTAATTACATATTACAACTAGAGTTGGAAAATGGGCCGGGCCAGGCCGGCCCGGCCCAAGAAATGGCCAGCCCGCCTTGGCCTGGATAGGGCTGGGTCGGGCCTGTTCCTGTAGACCAAGGGCTCGGCACGACCCATGGCCCGTATGTGGGTTGGGCCTACGGGCTGGTCCATTGGGCCTAAAATGAATTTTAAAATTTTTTTTATTAATAAAAAAATAATTTAAATACAACAATTTTTTTACATAAAAAATACAAAAGATATTTACATTTTTTTTAAAATTTTTACATCAAGAATTATTCATTTGGGGAGTCTGTTCTGCCTGTTGAAGTTGATGTCGCATCATCGTCATCTTTTGATTCAGACTTCAAGCTCAATCCTTGAAAACGGTCAACTGCATCGTACCAATCTTTTAAGCAAACGGAGGCTTCTATAGACTTCTCTGATAATCTACATCTTTTATCATTTAATACTCTTTTTCCTGCAGAAAATGCAGATTCCGATGCCACAGTTGACGCAAGAATCGTTAGTAAATCTGTAACCATGCCGATGGGGGTGGCCCACACGGGTAGGTGGTATGTGTAACCATGTCGGCGAGGAGATTCCGCAAATGAATGCGAAATCGGTCGGCAAAATCACGTCGAAAAACACAAAACAAATGGAGTCGCCACCTAATCTATTATGGAAGACAAGGAAAACCATAACATGAAAAATCATGCAAAAA
>JAMKQA010001146.1:0-22882 GCA_024699735.1 Posidonia australis
TCAATGGGTAAAATACGAGATGATGATTTGTATTTATGAAGTGGCATTCTGTGCGCCGTACACTATCGTCAGTTATTTAAAATAACAAACTTGTACGGTCAAGCTGTCTTTTAGGTTTATAACCCCACAAACACTACTATAATACTACTTATTACTATACTGCCACCATAGGTGGACCCACCGACAACATATAAATAACCAAATGATCTTGCTTGTTACCCACTCTCGCGAGTCGCGACCTTTCCCTCCCTCCAGTAATTGTAATCATTAAACATTAATCGTGGTTTCTAACGTTACCAAAAAAAAAGAAAAAAACATTAACCGTGGTCCCGTTGCAAAGTTTGACTTGGACCACTCTTCACCTTCACGTTCCGACCGTCGGGTGCCGTCTCACGAATCCACCACCCTCCGTCCCTCCTCCACAGGTGATAAATAATTGATCGTTTGGAGGTAAAATCTCAGTACTAAAAACCTAAATAATCTCCTCTTACGTTGGTTTCAAACCAATCAGAGCACACATACATACAAGTGTCGGAAGTAGTGATTGGACGAAAGTGGGACTTGCTCACCAGACAGTCTGGCATTATCACTCGACCGCCCACCAAACACGTTGAAACTTCCACATTACAATTTACAACCATGCAGATTTTATTTTTATTTTTTTGGATAAAAAAAAAACAGGAAACGAAGTGGAAAAAAGAAAAGAAAAGAAAGGGACGAAATCAACCTATCCATCTACAAACAGATTTGCTCCAAACTGGAAAGGAAAGTAACCCCCACCGTTCCAGCCCATAACCATCCTTCATTTCCAAACCTTAAAAAAAAAAAAAAAAAACACAAAACAGAAAATAAGCTCTCGGAATTTGAATAATACTTTTTTCTTAATTTTATAATTATTGTTTGATTTCGTTACCCCAATTCTTCCCCCTTTCCTCACTTCGTCCAACTTTCCTCCTTTCTTCTTCTCCTCCTCCAAACAAAAAATAAAAAACACCAACACAAACATCAGGAGGAGGAGGAGGAGGAGACAGTGTTGCGCTAGAGCTGCAACAGAATAATCAGGTCGAACCCCACATTTCCGCGACAAAAACTTGAGCTTGTGCTGTTGTTCTTCTTCTGTTTGCCCTAAAAATTTCCTCGTCTTGCTGTTTGTAGGACGTAGGAATAGAGTGATTTATTCAGGGTTTTTGCTGATTTTCGGATTAGGGACGATAGATAGTTCGTTATTGTTCGACTGCTGCTGCTGATTTGTGGTTGCACTAATTCCTGCGGAAAGGGGAATGTTGACGTGACGTTTTCCAGTTTCCCCAAGGTTTGTGTGTTTGCTTGTTTGTTATTCCGCTTTTAGGGTCCTCTCCTCCGTTTTATGCAAATCTGTTGTATTGTGAATGCTGAAATTTTTTTCTTCTGTTGTTTTTTTTTCTTTTTGTAGATTTAGTGGTTGTGTGTGTGTGTTTGTTTCTTCTTCTGAGGGAGGAACAGGGCGATGGCGCCGTTTTACTATATCGTTGTTGCTTTCCCGTGTGTGGTGGCGGCGATCGTGCTGGCCATGAGACATATCTACAGACACCTCTTGAACTACACTGAGCCTACTTACCAGCGATACATCGTCCGCATCATCTTCATGGTTCCAGTGAGCTAATTGCGTTCTTCTCTTAATATGTTTCTTGTCTTGATTTACTTACTAGTGCTTCAACTTTTATGTGATTCTTGATTGACTGTCCTTTAGTTCTAGACGCTTGAGAGACTTGCCATTGCACTGCCTTTATTTTGCCGCATTCAGCATTTATCAGATTTCCAGATAGTGTGCGTGTATCTCTCAAAATGGCTGCAATGACCGGGCTTTGCCTTATGTGGGAACTTTAGCTTTGATCACATTTTTTAGACTTTGAAGTTTGAACCAAAACTTGTTTGTCTGCCTAGGGAACTGCCGAACTTGTGGTTGATGTCAACATTCTAAATAAGTAAAACACATCTTTTGTATTGTTGTATTAGCAATTGTCTTCACTTGCATGATAAGCTCCTTCTGTTTCCCTTTTCTACGTCTAAAAGGATATTTCTGAAATTTAATTTGTCTAGAATGAACTTGTTATAATTTTATTCTTATTAAGGGAGACATATTTTGCAGAGTTTCTATGAGTGCAATTTCCTAAACACATGTCCCTTGGAAAGTCTTTGCCTAGAGGCTGAATAGTTTTAAGTACACAAGTTATGCAATGATAGCTACAGTTTCTTAACCTTAGTGTGTGGAATTAACAGTGTGAATACTTTTTTTATTTAACTTTGAGTAGTTTTCCTACTCCCAAATGAAAACTTCTTTCACAGTTTCTAGTAATGTATTTCTGTAAAAATTTTAAGGCTCTCTTTTACACATGATCAAACAACTTAACACATTCTATTGTTCTCTTATCTTGAAATTTTGCACTCTCTTGGATCCAGTCATCTGCTACTGCATCCCTGAAAGTGTTGCTAGCTGTCAAAGTGTAATTTCTCCACATTCTCACTCAGGATGCATATTTTTTCTCACACATTTTCTGTTTTATCCTGCCTGTAGACATTAGCTGGTCATAGAGACGCAAAAGTTATGTACCCCTATATCAAATGGTGGTGTGTAATGTTAGGCATTTTGAATAAACATGCTTAGCTATCTGGTACCTGGAAATGAAATGTATGGAAGCATCCTCTCCTTTCTTTCTAGATGGAAGACGACACATAGTGGATTTCTTATCACTTTATTGTGTTGATTAAAATTTTCCCAATTTGTATTATCAATCAGGTACTTAAATGCTTGCTAGTTGCAACTTGCGACAAGAACCAAATAATATCGATATAATTTCCATTTACCTTGCAGACTGGAGAGTATTAGGACTCAAAACATGAAAAACAAGAATGACAAAAGAAAAGGCAAAATGAAACTTCACTAATACATAGTGAATTAGCAGATTAATCTTTTAAAAATACTTGTTTGATTTAGCTGCACTTACACTTGTTAGGTTAGTTTGTAGTCCTTCATTGTTTCTATTCATAACCGAGATGCATATGGTATTGAAACAAAGTCAAGTGCATGCATGTGCTGATATGCTGTGTTTCCATTTGTTATCTACTGTCAAGTTCTTTTGTGAAAAATGTGCATTCTTACACACCGTATAGTTCGTTTCAGTGTTGTTTCTAATCTTTATATCTATTCTTTTGTAGGTATTTGCAACAATGTCTTTCTTATCACTTGCCTTGCATAAAAGTTCGATTTACTTCGACTCAATACGTGAAATGTAAGTGCTACTACTTGTGTAGATAACCATATAACTCACAATTTGTTTTCATTGTTTCAGTCACTGAAGTTACTTTTATCCTCTTCTATTTGAGATATAAAATTGATCATCTACCATCTAACATGAAAAATAGTGAAGATTTTATCCTCATGGATCTCAGTTTCATTCATCATTCCTATAGCTAATGTAGTTATTTATTGTGAGAAAATTGCATTATAATGTCTTACTTCTTGGACACAATTAATACTGACCCATAAAATATGAAAATATGACAAAAATTGAATTTCAAAAAAATACAGTGCATACCCATTTTTTCTGTGATGGTGTTATTTTATATGGAAGCCAATTCTATCACAAATACATGTTGGAATGGATCTCTCCTGAAGCTGGTTTGAAATCAATTAGTATCTTGCCCAGATAATACTGCAGACAGGTAAACTGTTGCTGGGCTAAACTTTTGCCTGGATGCTGTCAATATGTTTATGTGGTTCCCCATGTTTACTTCCAAAAAGAAGCCCTCCCAAGACGGATGCCATGTGTCACCTTTTATAACCTTTTGTTATTTTGTCTGAAGGGCTTTTTATGTTAATGATGTCAACATGCTAATCAGTTTTTTGTGATGTTGGGTTTTCAAGAAGTTTGCTTTGCTGCACATGATTTTGAAGTCTATGTTTTCTTCAAAGGAGCAAGAAAACAATAAAGGAAATGATTGTAAACAAAAATATTAAAAAATCATGCAAATTGTATTGTGTGGGCAAATATACTGGAAAGTAGGGATGATTGCAAAAACAGATAAGATGGTTGGAATGTGAAGAGATAAAGAAGGGACCTATTACCATTTTTCGAGACCTCATCTTGCTTCTTTTTTTCTTAAAGAAAAATGACAGCTACTTATTATTTGGAAGGAGACAATTTAGCCTTCTTTCATATCAATCATTTCCTGATTCTCTTGCTGTGCTACTACAACTTTCTTCGACATATAAAAGAAAATATTTTTAAATTACTTTTTAGGTATTATAGTGGAAATAGGAATATATACTTCTTTTTTAGTGAATTGTTGGCTTCTGCAGTTCTATCTAACCAAGATTTATTTCCTTTAATTGTATAAGTTGATGAAATTAATTTCATTACCATGCACCAAAATGTTGTGCTACACTTAACCAGGTTTCGATAAGGAATGACCTTTTCTATTTCATTGAGAATTTAGTTTTTTGTTGAAGCCTTACAAGCATGGATAAATCTAACGAGCATAGATTCAGATAATGGTACACTACATGGGTACTGTTAGATGGGTAAACGGACATCCATGTACTTAGTATCCATGTAGGCTATTAGTGTTTCCTATATATATGTAATCTCTTCTTAGAATTAAACAAGTATTCCATTTTTCCTAACATGGTATCGAGTTTTTTTTCTACAAAAAAAAGAGAAAACACACAGTTGACACCCCCTCCCCCCCTCGTCTCTCTTGTTACTGTGCTTCGTTGGCCAAACAGGCCTCTCCAACGTCGTCTAGACCAAGATTCTAAATGTCGATTTTATGTCAAATTTTTGGCAAATTGAAAAGCAAACACATGTCAGTGAAATTTCGACATGTCAGTTTTGTGTTAGTGGAAACATAGAAAAAAAAAATCCACATTTGTTCACAAAACTTTTATGTTGGTGTCATGTTGAAGTTGTGTCGGTAAATTAAAAATAAGACACATGTCAGTGAAATTTTGACGACATACGTAGCCATTTGATACTATGCATCTAATCGACTTACTGGCCCTCTTTGGTGCTCTCTCGCTCCTCCCCAACCTACAGTGACCTCTCTTGTAGCACCTGCAAGCTACAATGCCATTTAGCTTTTCCTGTTCCATCATCCAAAGGTTTTGGTGGCTTTAGTTGTCAGGCTTCGACAGCCTCCTACGAGATTTCTTGAGGGCTTCTTGGCCCTTTTTTTTCCTTCTTTACATCGTAAAAAGGATTTCTATGGAGTAAGAGGCTTCCCTAGATGCTTTCTTTCTACTACCTACGTGCATAACTGCCTGCTTGTGTACACTTATTCTTGTTGCCCATGTATAAACTGCTTGTGATACTACTTGCTTTTCCATTTTTTTAATTGTAATGGCGTCCTCCTCCAATACTACTCTTGGCATCACTCCCAATGCTTGGCTACGTAATTTGAGTGGTGCCTTTATCAAACTCAATGACAAAAACTATCTCCTTTGGTTAAAATCATTTACTGTCTTTCTTAGAGCACATAGGAACGTCACATCACTTATGATCCACCATCTCCAAAGGAATCAATATATGAAGATTGGTTTGTCATGGACTATAGTGTGATTTCTTGACTTGTTAATAGTATAGACGAACAAATCTCTGTGTGCATTATGTTTTTCACTTTGGTTAAGAAAATATGGGACACCTTAAAGAAGACATATGGACATAAGAAGAACATATTTTGTGTTTATGAACTATATAAGCAGTTTTTTGTCCTTTAACAGGGTGATCGATCTATCACCGACCTTTATACTTCTCGTCGAGCAGTGATGGTCGAGTTAGAGGTTCATGATGTTTAGTAGATGAAGGAATATTGGAAGGAACTGGCTGTGGTTAGGTTTCTCCCAACTCTTCAATCGAATATTGCATCATAGATTCATGGCCACGTACTAGAGAGCGATATTGCCCTATCTCTCCTTCTCCTAGGTTCTTCGGATATCTACCAGTACACTTACTCTACATACTGATCAGTCTGTTATGTTGAGTTATGATCGTGGGCGTAGACGTGGCTGCGATTGAGATTGTGGATCTAGATAATGTGAGCACTGTAGTCGTATTAAGCATATTTCTGAAAATTCTAGTAAAAATTTGGAAAATCTGAATGAGCATTACATGTTACTACTACCGATGAGATTAGCATAGGGACTGCTCTTGCATCTGAGTGTCACTCTCTCTAAGACTGAATATGATCAATTACTTCATTTTATGACATCCTCTCTTATTGTTGCCATTGATGTAGTTTCATTAGGTACTGCAATGCTCTCCTCTTCTACTGGAGACTTGGTTGTATATTCAGGTGTGTCTAAAAATATGTCATGCAACTTTGTTAAGTACGTAGCATGTTTTTTCTTCTCTTTCACCTGCACCTCTATATCCTCTGTTACTATTGCCAATGATTCACAATGTTTTATCGATGGTTAAGGTGTTGTGCCTCTTAACACCAACTTAAACCTTCGTGATATCCTTTATGTTCCTAATTTCCTTGTTCATCTTCTTTCTATTAGTCATCTTACAAAGCGCCTTAACTGTTTAGTAAGCTTCTCTCCTACCTTTGAGAGTTAGGATAAGCAAACCAAGACATGGATTGGTTCGGGACCTTAACTGGATGATTTGTATTGCCTCTGCAACGGACATATTCCTTGGAATCTTGCCTATCTCTCTTTTACTATTAAGTTTACCACACCGTGGCATTGTTGTTTGGGACACTTATCCTTGAACAAGTTAAAGTAGATAGTTCCTGATTTATCTTTTGTAAGGTCTTCATAGTATAAGTCTATGTCAGTTGGCATTGGCAAACACAGGAGACTTTCTTATCCTCATTTGAAAATTGTAACACTGTTCCTTTTGAGTTAGTTCATTCAAATGTTTAGGGTCCATGTCGTATTTCTTCTATTCGTGAGTTTCGTTATTATATTTTGTTTGTTGATAATTTTACTCACATGAATTGAGTTTATCTCATGAAGGATAGAACTCAGGTATGTGATGTTATCAAAATTTTTTTCAATGAAATAAAGACTTAATTTTCTACTTCTTTACGTGTTTTTTGTACTAATAATACTCTTAAGTATATGCAACGTGATGTTTCTCTCTTTTGTGAATCTCAGGGTATTCTTTATCAGACGTCTTGCTCATGAACATCTCAACAAAATAGTGTGTTTAAATGTAAATACCACTACTTGTTGAATGTTACTAGGACGTTAATGGTTAAGATGAAGGTTTTCAAGGAATTATGGGTTGATGTCGTACTTACTCCATGTTATCTAATAAATCGGATGCCTTCATCTATCCATGGTCAATGGCTATTCATATTCTGGTTATGCTGTTGAATGATGATAGAGTGGATAGGAAGTCTACACCTGGATATGATACCTTTATTGGTAGTAACTTAAGTTAGCTTCTACACTTGGATTCAAAAGCTGAAGTTTTGCTAAACAGACCATTAGTGATGTAGAAAAGTAAAAAATAGAATGTAGTGTCAAGATCAAGTGCTGAGGCTGCATATAGAGCCAGAGTTCACACTACATGTGAGATAATGTAGATCAAATCCTTTCTAGCTAAAGTTGGAATTACTTCTAAGGAACCAATGTTATGTATTGTGATAACCAAGTAACTATTTATATTGCTAGTAGTTGAGTCTTTCATGAGAGGACAAAGCACATAAAAGTAGATTGTACTTTCTCAAGAATGTTGTTTTGGATAGACTGATTACTACTCCCTACACTTGTCCTTTACTCAACTAGTCGTTTTTTTACAAAATTTGTGTCCTCAACTCATTATCAATCTTTGTGTAATAAGTTGAGCATAATAAATTTATATGCTCCATCTTAAGAGAGAGTAATGGATGGGTAAATGGATAGTCATGTACTTGGTATTAGTGTAGGCTACTAGCGTTCCCTATATATATGTAATCTCTTCTAAAAATTAAACAAGTAATCCATTTTTCCTAGCAGATACGTTGATACAATGATTCTCGTAAAAGGAGAATATGCTCTACATGTACTAATATAAATAATTTTTAGTTAAATTTAGAATCACATGCACAAAATACTAATACAATTGTAAACTTCATTGAAATGGAAGAACTAATAGTTAAAATCAATATTTTTTCTAACCAAGATTTAAATAAATATTGATGCCATGATTAATGAAATATCAAAATAGTTGGCTTTTGGGTAGCTTGAGGCAATTATGTGCGCATTCCACGTTACTATGTATAGCTTTGCTAATTGACCTCCTAGAAATCATGCAAGACCATGCTTCTGCATGTCATCCAAAGTACATAAAAAAACTTGGAAGTATCCAAATTTAAAATTAGTACGTTTAAATAAGGATTCTTCACGTGGCACGTCCAACACATATTTGTAAGTATTGTGCGAGTATTAGTACCAGATACAGATAAATTTGGGGGGGGGGATCCATATTAGGTCAGAACCTTTTTTTCTTTAGATTCCAAGTTGTCTATTCCATTTATATGCTTCATAACTTCCACTGAATTCGGCATCTTTTTTAACAATGTTGCCAAGAATACCACTATAATTTGTGTGCGTTCTTGAAGGTTTCTCCAGCCTCCAAGTTTGATTATCATAATCACAATTTTCTCCAGCCTCCAAGTTTGTTTCTCATAATCTCAATCTAAATCTAAAATGACTTTCAATAAGCTTTCTTTTATCCAAAATTGTTCCAAGGTTGCTCCAACCTCCAAATTAGGTTATTCTAATTCATAATCTAAGAAGGTCGTGATGACCCTTTTTATAATTGAATTTGTTCTGAACTTCTAATTATGTTGAGTGGCATTATGCACATGTTACATCTCACTTGATGTGAAATAGCTATTTGGATGCTTAGTAGGTTGTGCTAAACAGTTTTTCAGTAACTTGACACTAGCATCATAATCACTTGTAAAACTTTTCGCATTCTTAGATCTTAATTAAATACTCAATTCTAACCCATTTTTATGGGATAAAGACTACATGTAACTCATTCTAATTTCAACTTGTTCTTTAATGGTACGCCTTTAATTCTTTATCGCATGCCTTGTTGTAGCCTAATTGCTGCCTATTGCTATTAGCTTCTGTTAGAGTATATGAATCATTATATGGATTTTTGTGTTATCTATTTAAGAGGTTCTTATAGCTTAAGTTCTCTTTTATACATAGAGGAGATTGTATTCTCTTAAAAATGGTAATACATGATTTCTATTTCCTATGTACTTTAATATGTTATATATAGTATTGGTTCAAGAGAAACCTTAAACCTAACACACCCTCATTCGATGACCATCGTTGACATTGTAGTGGTCGTCGGGAATACTTTAGTATTGCTAAAGATACTATAGCATCTCGTCGGAATACTATAGCATCATTGGAAATACTGTAGCATTGCTGAAGATATTGTAGTCGTCCATTGAAATCACTGTAGCAATCATTGGAAACACTACGATAGATTTTGTCTAAGTCCTGTAGGTCCTATCTCATCACTGTCAGCCACCATACGGCATTGATATGTGCTTCTACATTGCGGATAGGTCTTTCCATGGCCTCCTCCTCTTGTGGTCAATGTTAAGGCATTGTATCGATTGATTTATGGTTGTATATGTTGCCACAACCCGTGGACTGCGTGTAGGATCTCCCTCACAATCTTACTTGGGACTACTGCAGCCTTATATTCAGTATTTGTGGGCTGTTGAAGTGTTGTTGTGTAACTGTTTGTGCTTTGGAATGCTTATTTGGTCTTTGATCATCTCCGTAGAGCTTGTTTGATAGCTGCCAATCTTCTCTTGTTAGAATGGTTATTGTCATCTTTTAGATGATTATTTGTTGATTGTGCATGATATGCGTTACCTTATAATAAGGTCCTTTAACACGATTCGTGTGTACTGTTGTTGTTTGTCTGTTTACTGTTGCTACTATAGCTACTGTTATTTTTATTTCTTTTAAATTATGTATTTCTATGTCGTAAATTTGTAAGAGTCAATAGCAAGTTGTGCATATTAGATACTCTAACTTGAGGAAGAGTGTTAGAGTAGATAGATCCCTATATAGATCTTTGTATTATCTATTTAAAAGGTTCTTTTAGGTTAAGTAAGTTGTCTCCTATATATTGAGGAGATTGTATTCTCTTGAGAGCAATAATACATGAATTCTATTCTCTTCCTACTTTAAAAGCCTCTTCTTTTCACGTCTTTGTAGCCTTGTTACCCGTTGCTGCTTCTAATGATTGGAGTTTTGAGTAAGGAGAAATTTCATCACATTTTCCCTTACCTTCTCATTGTTTTTCGAAGTACCATTGACATGTGGGCTAGTCATCCGATCCATTTACCAAAAAGGAAAGTTATTAAATAGGCCTACCATGGGAAAATATTGATATGTCAAGTAGCTCGTTTATTCGGGCTTTGGCCACTCTTCTTAGAGTTATAGACTTAGAGAAATGGGATTTCATTTTCTAAGAAAAATAGAATTCAAGTTTTTTGTGTTCCTATCCGTCTTGTGTTTTATGACTACCATATACTTCAATTTCACGCTTATTAGTTATATTATACCATTGACTAGAAGTAATGGACTTTGCTTGGAAGTTCACTAAACTGTGGGACTGCTGAAGTTCACTAAACTGTGGGATCTTTAGATCAAGTGGTTATTATAAGGTGATAAAATCTAATATTGTATATTCATCTTAATCATACACAAGGTCAAATTAAAAAAATAGAACTTTTTAATGTTAAAACTTAAAAAAATATTAGTGCACCACAGGAAGCTTGGAAGTTAGCATGACAGGTGCCTGCATGTGTTATGAAAACTCCATAACAGTATTAAGTTAATAAAACAAAAATTACTAGTACAATTTTAAAAAGCAAAATAAATTTAAAACAATTATTTATTTATTTATTAAATGAAGGGAATCTTAAAAAACATGCAGAGACATTCAAAAGTATGCATGTCTTGAATAAAAAATGTAAAAAGCAAAAGATGTAAGTGTATTTTATACATGTCTTGAATTTTGAATTTTAATTTTGTTGCGTTGAAATACCTGTCTCGACAATTGCATCCGTGCATACAGATCAGATGAGTTGAAGGAGTGTTAAAAGTCTGTCCTTTATAGTTTTTCATATGCTGATTTTGTATGTTTCTAGATTCTTTCGTCATAAAAAGTACATTTTTTATATTCTTATAAAATTGTAAAGCCAACATCCAACAAAGAAAACTTCACCTTCTATTGTTTTACAGTGAAAAATTCCTTGTATTTGAAGCAAGAAGTGGAATATTCATTACATTCTGAGATGTTATTTATGAAATTCTAGGAGTTCATTACAATCAAATCTCACAACTCTAAATGTTTCTTGACTGCTTGTGCTCTCTTTTAGTAATCCTTTCATAGGAGATGTGTTTATTATTGTTGCAAGAAAGAAGATTCTTTCACAGTATGCTCTGTAGTCACTAAATTTGAAGTTCTATCAACAATCTTCGTTTATTAAGTAAAGAAATTATGTGAAAAAAGCATACTTCAAAATGAGCTATATATGTATAATAATGTGAAGAATGCATAATATCATTACTTGGGGAATGGGGTCACATTAATTTTTTGTGAAAAAATGGTGATATTGACATGCACATATAGCTTGATGTGTATCAAAACATGTCAGCTTGCCACTCATTGCCACAGCCCCATCATTGCACATTTATCACAGGCTCACTGCCACCACCATTTAAATGCAGGCAGCTGCAACCTTTTTGTTGGTTGTTGCTATGATCAGGCTTTTGAGTATAAGCACCCTAAAAGCCAAATTTACAGAAACAAGCATATTGTTTTTGGGTTTTGGCTATTCTATCGCTTCAGTCATTAGATATAAAGAAGTTTCTTTTTCTGGAAATAAGAGAAAAAAAATATCCCAGAGGTTTGTCCTTCTAACAATAATGTAGAGCCAATACGTGTTCTGTAGGTGTATCAAATAGTAAAATATATAGGTGTATACTATACACATACATTATTGTGTTCTTTTGTCATGATGTTTTTGAGTTTGCTGTATTAAAAACACCTTTGTCCACATCAACACTCAACACTTGCATCTGTTTTTGAAATCATAGGCATAACGTAACTACTTTTTTTACTTTTGAGGTTTTCACCATTGAAAAAGTGCTCGTTAGTTATTACTGCAGAAATGTTCATATCCATGACGTTATATAGGTGGCATGGTTAATTACATAAGTGAAATTAAAGTTGTTGACATGTTTCTCTATTTTTATCGATTACGTAATAAAATCCAGAAATTAATTTGGTATTTAGTCTTTAGCAGTATATAAATTCTCCCTTCCTTGGAATTGCTTCAGGTATGAAGCTTGGGTCATATATAATTTTCTTTCACTGTGCCTGGCATGGGTCGGTGGGCCTGGTGCTGTTGTTTTGAGTTTGACTGGAAGATCACTGAAGCCTTCTTGGTGCCTGATGACATGCTGCTTCCCTGCCATACCTCTTGATGGGTGAGCATCTTTGATACAAACTGCTTTTCAAAGAAGTCTATACATCTTGATAGTAACTGCTTGTTGATATCTTATTGTCTCCATATATTCTTTGGATGAGCAGACGCTTTATAAGGATGTGCAAGCAATGGACATTGCAATTTGTGATTCTGAAACCCATTCTAGTTATAATCACATTTATTCTTTATGCCAAGGGAAAATACAAAGATGGAAATTTCAGTCCTGACCAAGCTTATCTTTATATCACAATCATCTACACCGTCTCATATTCCATGGCACTGTATGCACTGGCTCTGTTCTATGTGGCGTGTAAAGATCTTCTCCGGCCATTTAATCCTGTTCCAAAGTTCATTTTGATCAAATCAGTTGTGTTCCTGACATATTGGCAGGTTTGTTTTTCTTATTTGTTCAAATATACTCTTCTGTAACTCTGTTCTCTCTCTCTTTGGCTTGACTTGCATGAGAATTTTGAGGAATGTCGGTTAAGTGTATTACTGGTTCTTTCTTGTAGGGAGTGCTGGTTTTCCTTGTTGCCAAGTCTGGTTTCATAAAGAACGCTGATGCTGCCGCTGATTTCCAGAACTTCATTCTTTGTGTCGAGATGCTACTTGCAGCTGTTGGCCATCTTTATGCATTTCCTTACAAGGAATATGCCGGAGCTAATATTGGTGCATCTGGTGGTCTGACAGGAAGCCTTTCCCATGCTGTGAAGTTCAATGATTTCTACCATGACACAGTACACCAGGTTAGCTTACTCCGGAGTATCAAATTACAAATGCTGGTCAATGTACCATTTCTAACCTTAATACCTTTGCAGTTTGCCCCTACATATCATGATTATGTGCTCTACAACAACGACAGCAGCGATGAAGGGGCCACTAAGTACAGGTCCCGCACATTTGTGCCAACTGGGCAGGAAATGGATGCTGTGAGAAGAAATAGGCATGTGTTAGGCAACAAGCTTGATGACATACAACTATCAAGTGTTTCTTCATCAGGATCAAGCACATCAATGGTAACCATTACGGGACGGGAGCAGACTGAACCAGAAGCTATGGGATCTTCATTTTTGAAAGATGCTTCTGCAACTTCTGCACAAGCATATGATCTCTCACTGCTTGATGTTGACATGTCTCGGTACCCTGCCAATGTTCCAGCAGCTGATGGGCCAAACAAGCAATGATAAGGAATGTGAGTAACGAGGAGTTGTATGCAGGGTAGCACATTTATTTTGGTGTATGAAAAGCTCACTGAACCCCGTCTACTGTTTATGGTAGATCTGGGTCATTTGTACATGTGATATGTTCAAATATGGCGTGGCTTGTTACACGTATCTTGCAATGCCTTAACTTGAAATAGCAGCTGAGATGATGGAAGCTCTAGCATGCATAAATTAGAGAATTGCAATGAAACGACACTTGGTCAATTCTTGTAGTTCAACAGCCTGTTGTCTACGTGGTCATGGATGACTACAACGCAAATATCTTGCCTCCATTAGCTGAAACATTTTATTTGACTCATACATAGATATCCAAATCCCGGCCGGTAATTCTGTGCAATGCATTTGACATGGGTAGACAGTTCATCAAAGTATAGCTGATGGTATGGTGTCATAGACTCATTCTCTCAGCGAAAGCAGACCTAACTAGTTTTGGGTGTGTGGGGTTCGGAAGGCATTTTTCCAAGTCCATATATATGGATCCATAATCAATCAATTGTTATGGTGTAGTTGGCCAAGGAGAGTAGAACTCACACTTCTTTTTTAGGTTCGGACCACAGGAAGAAAAAATATATATCTATTGATTTCAAAAAATATATATGGACCCATAACTTACAAATATTCAAATGGTATTTTTTTCCATAGAATCTTGGGTTAGATTCTGTTGCCTTACGGAAGCTGAATAGTTTTTTGTTAACGGTAAGCTGTGATATATAAGTCCTTCGGACAAACAAACCTAGGGAAAACAAGAAAGTACAAAATGTAATGTTTGATACAGTCTTTCAAAGTTAAGTTGTCAATTAAAAAAATCATATCGGCCAACACAGGCCATCAAATAAAGTTTTAATGTCCAAAAAATAGAATTTCCCAATAAGAAACGACTAACAGGGAGTTAGTCAGCAATTGGATGATCATCCACTGGAGCAGAATTTAGATGGATCTGCATTCTTGCAGGTTGGTAAGCCAGTGGAAGTAAGCTCGGCTTCGCGAGTTTGCTGGAAGGAAGTGATAGAGCAGAGGGCGTCATCCTTGTCAAAATCTGAAGCCATAGCATCTATGCAACCATGAATAAGAGAAGTAATTTCATTTATACACATAGTCGAACCTTTACAAATCCTTCTAAAAATGTGGTTATTTCTTTTCTTCCAAATAGCCCACAGAATGATTTGAAACAGAGTGTAACATCCTTGAGTAGGCAGGGCAAGTTTGAGGGGAAGAGAATAAGTAAACAGATCATCAATAGAAAACACAGCAGGGTAAAGAGATCCTGGAGTAAATGCACTCCAAATGGAAATAGAAAAAGGACAATGTATGAATAAATGAGTAATAATTTCTTTATTTGTATTGCAAAAAACACAATTTTCAGGACCAACCCAGCCCCTTTTACATAGATTTACCTTAGTCAAGATTTTGTCATAGAACACCAGCCAAGAGAAGATTTTAACTTTCAAAAGGACCCAGTTGCACCAAATAGGGTCATGGTGCCGAAATCTAAGTCCACCATCAATGATAAAATTGTAACATGATTTCACTGAGAAAATATGATTTGAGGAATTCCACTGTAAGATATCATCCTCAGTACGAAGGTTCAGGTTAGACAAAATCTCTGAAAGAAGATCGGCCTGTTCCTGAATGTCTCTAGTATGTGCTATAGAGTGAGGGTGAGCAAATAAATTGCCAAAATCAACTCTAAAGGTCTCAATTGTCTTGACAAGAGAGGCCTTCTTATTTTTAGCCAATAGGAAAATGTCAGGAAGGAGATGTTAAAGTCTTGCCCCATTCCACTATTTATTTTCCCAGAAAATTATGCTGCAACCATTCTGAACTTGAAGACTGGTGCAACAATTGACTAAATTGTGGCATACTTTCAATTCCTGCCATAAGGGTGAGGACCTGCTTAAGGATGTGTTGAGGAGAGCCCCAGGCCAGTTCTTAGCAAAGTATCTTGCTTTAAGAAGTTCTTTCCACTTGAGAGAGCAAGTGTTGGAAAGTAGCTGCCAAAGCAACTTAGATTTGAGAGCCAGGTTAAAATTTTTAATATTTATAATTTCCCAGTCATGTTGATGCTTTGGTCTACAAAGTGTATCCCATTTAACCAAATGACCAATAGAGGAAGAGGAGGAATAGGATTTCCAAAAAAATCTGGATCTATATTTATCAATGGCTTTAACAATCTTTGCAGGGATGTGTAGCACAGATAAATAGTAAGTGGATATGGCTGAGAGAATAGAATTAACCAGAGTTAATCTTCCTCCAAGAGACAACTGTTTTGCCTTCCAAAAAGAAAGTTTTTTAGAGATTTTTTCAATGATTGGAGACCAGTCATTGTAAATTGCTCTCCTAAAGTGTAGGGGAAGTCCCAGATATTTTATAGGCAAAAGAGAAGTGTTGCAACCCAATATTTGGGAAGATCGAGTGATGAGTGGACTTGATACACCTATACCAGTAAGGGAAGACTTATGGAAGTTAATTTTCAAACCAGAGCAATACTGAAAGCAATACAAAATCCTCTTAATATTGATTATGTTGTCCTCACATGCAGACAGAAATAAGATAGTGTCATCTGTATACTGAATGTTTACTATATTAGGGCCACCATTAGGAAATTGGATGCCAGATATCAGTTTGGATTCCACAGCAAGAGAAAGTATTCTATTCAGAATGTGTGTGACAGTAATGAAAAGGAGAAGTGACAATAGGTCACCTTGCCCAAGACCATTGGAGGCACGGAAAAATCCTTTAGGGGAACCGTTAAGTAAGATGGAGAATCTGGCATGTGTAATGTACATTTTTATCCAATTAATCCATGTAGGTCCACAGCCTAAACCAGAAAGAGAATCCAATAAAAAATCTCAGTTAACATTATCAAAAACTTTCTCAAAATCCAATTTTAGGAGATAACTAGGAATGCCAGCCACCTTCATGAAGTGTAATGTTTCCTAAGCTACCAGGAAACAATCTCCAATGTGTCTCCCTGGGATAAAGGCACATTGGGAGTTGTCAATGATTTTGTTTAGGACAAGAGAGAGCTTGGAAGCCAAAGTTTTAGTAATAATTTTATATAAACTATTCAGCAAACTTATAGGCCGGAAATCTTTTATGCATTGTGCCCCTTCCAGCTTAGGGATAAGTGTAATAAAAGTTTGATTAATAGGTTGAAAAAAGTATATTTCTATGGAAGAAAACAGATGATTAAAAACCTCCAAGATATCTTCTTTGAGAATGTCCCAGAATTGTTGGAAAAAGAAGACTGGAAAGCCATCAGGTCCAGGGGCCTTGTCTCCAAGTAGGAGCAACAAATTCCTGTGAATTTCCTCCAAGGAGAATGCAGCTTCCTAGTCCAAGAGATTTTGAATTTTAGTTGGGATTAAGGTATCCCAATTCAATTCAGGACTAGCTCTTATGGGTTTATTGAATTGTCTAGTGAAGTGGTCCTCTAGTTCCTTGGAAATGGTGGAAGGAGAGAGTAATGTTTTCCATTATCTTAAGAGAGTGAATAGTATTGGTTCTTTTTCTGCTATTGACCATATTGTGAAAGAAAGATGTGTTTAAATCCTCTTCTTTAAGCCATTGAATTCTAGACTTTTGCTTCCAATATTCCTCTTGTTCTTGGAGCAAAGAGAAATGTTCTGACTGAAGGTTTCTTCTTTCAGACAGAATATTTGCAGTTAACAGTTGGGATTCAGCTAGTGAGTCTAAATGGGCAATTCAGGATTCAATGGAAAGTAGACTGCTACATCTAACCTTTCTTACCGGCCTAATCCAGCCAATAATCTATTTCTTAAGCTGTTTGAGCCTGTATGCAAATTTAGTTATAGGAGAGGAAGATGTACAGATGTTAAGGGAACTATACCAAGAGTCTTCAATGAAAGAGCTGAACCCCTCAAAAAGAAGTCAGGATTTGTAAAATTTAAATGAGATAGGCCCCTTAGTCTAGAGAAGTGGTGTTAAGAGAGATGGGTATATGATTAGAGACTACCCTAGTCAGGCCCAGACAGAAAGAGTTGGGAAAATAATTAGCCCAATCCATGGAGACAAGAAATCTGTCCAATTTAACCATGATAGGGGGCACATGTATGTTGGACCAAGTGTATTTAGAATTAGTAGGAGAGAAATCGACCAGGAAATGACTATCAATAAAGGCATTGAATTGTCTCATAATAGATGAAATGCCATACCTAGTGGAGTGTTCATGTGAGTATCTGGTGAGGTTAAAGTCTCCCTCAATGACCCAAAAGGAATTCACCTTTTTGCTTAAAAAGTCTAATTCCGCAAGGAATTCAGGTTTCTGAATTGGATCGCAGGGTCCATATACCCCTGTGAATCACCAATCCAGACCATCTGAAAGGCTAGTGAAATTAATAGAGAGGCAGTGTGTGGTAGGAATTGTGTTCAACAGCTTTAAAAATTTGTCATTCCACCCAATGAGAAGTCCCCCAGAGAAGGAATAAGGGACCATTGATTTAATAAACCTCCTCCTAGTTGTCTAATGACATATGGAGTAAAAGTCTCTAATTTAGTCTCACTAATGATAATGACATGGCATTTGTTAGTTTTAATAAAGTTACTAATAGCCCGTTTTTTCCAACTGGAACCCAGGCCTCTAATGTTCCATGCATTAATGATCATTAATTGGGTGGAGAAAGAGAAAGAGAATCTAGGTTCTCAGCCAAATTGGATTCAATATTTAAGTCGATATGAGGAAGTTCTTGTTCCACTCTAATAGAGTTAAGAAAATTTTTAGCCTCATCCGTGGATTGTAAGGAAATTCCAATGATACTACAAAAAGCAATGAAGTGATCATAGGACTCCCAATTGAGAGTATCGTTAAGAAAATTATTTGCACTATCATCATTAACAACAGCGACAGAATCAGATGATATAGACCCAGAAAGGAATGTATCAGAATCTTGCATTGTAGATGAAGAAGTAGAATCATCAGTAATACTTGGGGGGAAGGTTGGAGGCTGGGTCTCGTATGCAACTTTAGTAGGGCCACTCACGTCATCTTTCTCCAGACAGTCATAGACAGCAAAAACCTTCTTGAACTTAGCCATGGATAGATTGCGTGCCTTAATTTCTGACTCTACAAACTCAGATGTTTCATCTCCAATGTGCAGAGGCTCAGAAGAGGGGGAGTGAGAGTAAGATTGCACTGAGAAGTCATGGCTTACCTCCGAGATAAAGGGTGGAGTAGGTAAGATGTCTGCAGAGGTAGAAACAGGCTCGGAGGCTGGGTTAATGGATTGTGTCCAGACATTTTTTTCCACCCCTAGAGGTCTTATTTCCTTTTCCACCTCTCCAACCTCTATTAGTCTTAAAGGATTTGCGAGTAGGGTTAAGACCAGAGGAACCAGATGCTGAGGGGGTAGATTTTGCAGGCCAAGTAGAGAATGGGTCAGTGGGTACAGGTGTAGGGGTAACACTGGTGGCACATAAGTCGCAGCTTCTCCAGAACTTGATGGGATAAACATGTTTGCCAAAAGCAAAAAAACGACAATCGGGAATATCCTTTTCTGGATGAATCTTCACCCTAACTCTAGAGTAACCTAGAATCCATAGTAAAGTCTACTTGCAATAGTTCAGCAAATCCAGAGGTCATGTGGTGGAATACATCAGTATTCCAAAGGTGATGAGGAATACCTTCGAGTCGGAGCCATACCCCTTCTTCCTTCAACGTTAACACCGTGTTGGAGTTCGGTGAACAATGAGTGAAGGAGGCAGAGATCATTTGAAGGGATGCTCCAAATTGGTTAAGGTAATCATTTCTAATCTGAGGGGAGGGAAAAACTAACAGGAATTTAGCAGATGAAAAATCTTGTACCTCTACCTCGGACGAACAAGGCCAGTAGGCCCTAATATGTTCTATTATGGACTCCTTAGTAAGTTGGGGGGAGTGAGAGGTAACAATAGCACTCCGTGAGAGAACCAAAAAGTGATCACAGACTGCTGCAAAAGGAGGTAGAATGATTGGGAAGTGTGGTGATAGGCCAGCCATAACAGGAGACCTTGTGGAGGAATCTTGCGGGGCCTGAAAGAATTTACAGATGGCCACAGAATGAGAAGAGGATTTGCATCGAAAACAAGTCTCTAAATATTTACATTTTTTAGCCTGATGACCCCAGAGGCCATATGAAAAACATCTACCAGATGCACGACAGAAACTTACCCGCGGGGAAAATGTTTTTTTCCTCGAAACCACCTGTCAGTCTCCCGTAGGAAGGAAAGAAGAAGTTGAACTGTGTCTTGAGGCAATCTCAGAGAGACGAGAAAGGCCAGTTGCAGGGGAAGGAGTAGGAGAGGAAAGAATAGAAAACCTGTTGGAGTTACCACTAAAGTGCCGCACAGAAGGAGAAAAGGCAGGATAGGAAGGAGAGTGATAATAACATATGTCAGAGTATATCTCTGCGTCAGAGATTTTATCCGCATGGCACGCAACCCCACTGGCAGGAGCGAGATTTGAGGAGACTTCCTCAGGAAAAGAAGAAATAAGAGGCAGTGGATTTGAAACATGAGAAAGGAAAAGACTGCAAGCATTAATGTTAGAGTCGGCACGACTGGCCCGAGGGTGGCTAAAAGTACACATCGATAGAGGAGTCGTCGAATTGACTCCAGAGTGAATATTAGGCGCGTTAATCATCGCGTGATTAACGAAGAGAGAAAATTGATTAGCTTCATGTTGACTTAAAAAAGCAGGTGGTTTATAACTCGTATAAGACCACATAGACGACGAGGAGTTGCCTGACAATCTGAAACCATTGTCAGTACCTCGAAAAACCACCCTCGGAGAAGTCCATCGGCCAGGAAAAGGAGCGCTGAACGGACGGTCACCGGACGAACCACAAAGCTTCACTGTCGTCGAGGGAGGCGTCAACTGGAGAACAGACGGGGGAGAAGAGCTATCCTTAGAGAGATTTAGACAATGACATGTGTCTGAAGAGGCGAAGAGGAGGAAAGCATAGTTGCTCTGCTCCTGCGATGCATGATCGCAAGCAGACATTCTGCTAGAAGCAGAAACCAAATGTCGCTCATTACAGAGATCGACTAAAGAGACATGATGCGAAAAAGCATAAGCATATGAACCAGATCTAAGCATGTTAATATCAAAATCTGGAAGCATATCTAAAACACAAATAGAAAGAGAGTTCCACCAACAAGAAGACAAGCTAGATGATAAAAAGATCAAATCAAACACCAGGTCCAGTCTCTGGTTCGGGGACGACCCAAAGCATATTCGAAAATCAGAATCATAATGAAACGAAGCCAGATGAACTAGATCTAGCCAAGCAAATCTAAACAGCCACAAACGCTCCACTCCACCCAGGGGATCCGAGGAGGAACCTGATGGGGGAGGGACAAAGGCAGAACAAGAAGGACGACACTTCCCTGGGGCGCTTACCTGGGCTCGGGGGGAAGTGGGAGAGGAAGAGGATTTAGCCTGCTTGAGAGTAGGAGGAGGGCGAAAAATCATATCGTCGCAGGGATCATCTTCGACCAAGCGGCTCTTAAAAGTCAGTCAATCGAAATCAATTGCCTTGTGTAGCAGAGAGCGAAGATTATCAGAAGGACGACGGTGGTGCGAGGACTGCAGACCTCGCGAGCACCTACTCATATTTTTGTTCTTTTTTGAAAACTAATGGATGTCATATAGGGAAGCTGAATAGTCGCATGTGTCTCTGGTCATGTAATTGCAATCGTTTCTTTCCAACAAACAAATATAAAGAAAGACAATTTAACCATATTGAGAAGAAAACAAAAATTGTTGCAACGGTAAGGCCACCAGCATTCACCATCCATTGCTGCACTCTCTTCTCCGGTGAAACCCATCTCGTTTTCAACCTCGCCGGTGGCCGTAGGGTGGTGGTGGTGTCGAATATTGATCATGATCTCCGAACACTGCAGCAGCAGCAGTAACAACATACCCAAGAGAAGAAACGGCAGTAAGTTGTGCAAAGCAGTAGTGGGATTGGTCTTGCTTTCTTTCTTCCTCTGCGCCTCCGACGTCAACTTATTCTTTGGTACTACCACACCCACCACCACCATCTTTCTCGTCCGCCTCCTCACCCTTGTTCTACCACTTCTCTCGCAGGTCCACAAACTCCTCTTCTCCTCCTCTATTCTCTTCTCTTATATTTTGCTTGGTTATTTTGCTTTTTGTCGAGTTGGTCATCTATACAGATTGCTCAGAATCAACACCTCAGTGAACACAGTAACAAGAGGAGGAGGTGGTGGTGGTTACAAAGGAGGAGAGATGGGAAAAGAGTTCAACAAGATGGAGATGGGAAGCAACCACATCAGAAGAGGCAGCAGAAGTTGGGAGCTGGTGAAACAGGAGTTCACCTTTGATTTGGGCTCTGCTCCTTTCAGCAGCTGCCATGCTTCCACGATAGTTGAGGTTTGTTGTTTGAATCCATCCACTGACATTGATGCATTTGTAGACATTGGTTTCATTGTAATATTTGTTGAGTTTCTTCTTGTGGCTGATATAGATTGAAAAAGACCATTTTTAGGTTGCTTATTTTGGGGGTTCTATCGAAGGTGCGCCTGATGTTAAGATTTGGTTCCAGCATTATTTTGTAAGTGTCTTGTGATCATCAAAGCAAAAGTATGCTACTTGGGATGAAGTCACATCTAATGCTACTAATCATCACTTGCAGGATGGATCATGGGAACCTCCATTTGTAGTTGATGAGGAACCAGACGTGCCCATGTGGAATCCGGTTCTTTTTATGCTTCCTACCAATGAGTTGCTCCTCTTCTATAAAATTGGCCAGGAGGTACAAAAGTAAGCATCGTATTATCATCTATCCATCTGCCTCTTTCCTAGCCTTCATGGATCTTATTGTCTTTGTTCCTGCATCTTTCTGTCTCCTGATAATATAGTGTATGTGTAAACTGTCTATAAATAGGATTCTGATAATATTTTTGGTAAAGTTCTCCAGATAATTTACCAAAAGGTATCTGTAGACACACCGTTAGCTATGGTAAGTTAACATGGTTAATTGCAACAGGTTCTCAGTTAGATGTCCTAATTTCAATACTTATTTGGATAAAGATTCAAATCCTATAGAATTATTGCATCAAATCTCATACGGATAATAATGGAATAAAAGTTACTACAACAACTACCTTGGAATGGAATTCAGAATTCCAACGTA
>JAMKQA010001147.1:0-25645 GCA_024699735.1 Posidonia australis
TGTATTCTGTCATCCTACTTCTCAAAAAAGCATTCATTCCCTCACTTCTTTGAGTAGTCTTCATGCCCGCACAAAATACATTTGCCAAAAAAATAGGAACCCACTTAAATCGAACCTTATAAACATCTATTAGCCAATCATTGTTGCAAAGATTTTGATTTGACACCCAATTTTTCCAATTTGTTTCAAATTGTTCAATGGATTGAGACTTCCATACAATCTTGTGGAATTCATTCATAACATCTTTTCCTTCAGACACAACACCAAGTTTCACAGGTAACTTTGACATAATATGCCAACAACAAAATCTATGAACTGTATTTTTAAAAGTTTCACTTATTGCAGCATTCATAGCAGGATCTTGATCAGTAATCACAATCGAAGGAGCTTTGCCAAAACATTCAGCAAACTTTGAAAAAATCCACTCAAAAGATTCTTGAGTTTCATTAATCATGAAAACAGATGCAAAAAAAACCAGTTTGCATATGATGATTAACTCCACAAAATGCACCATAAATCATTAGATATTGATTTGTCTTGTAAGTCATATCAAATGAAATAGCATCACCAAACAAATCACAATCTTAACTAGAAGTAGGATCTACCCAAAAACAATGTGTCAACCGCTTGTCATGATCTTGACGATATGCATAAAAAACTTTAAATTCTTACTTTTTCTCTTTTCAGAATGCTCAACCAACAAATCCATATCATAATCCTTTATTTCTTCCCTTATATCACGCCTCATGTTCACAACATCACAAATTGTGCAATCCATCTTATCAAACCCTTCGGATTGTAATGCTGCAAGCTCTACTTGAGAAGAAGGTCTAATCCCCACAGTAGACAATGATTTATAAAATCTCCTCATCCCATCAGTTATCTTCTTGTTAACCTTTAAATAATGAAGCTTAGAAGGAGAGGTTAGCTCATGATTATGTTCTTCTTTAAAACTGAAAACAAACCAATAATTTTCATCAACATTCTTCTTGATTCTAATAGCAGCTTTACACCCTCTTCGAATAATACCAACTTTTCTTTTTGACTTAGGAGTAGCTATTAAGCAATTATTATTTTCAACACTAGAATCATTTCCAAAAAAGTCAATAGGAATTTCTGATATATTTGGTAACTCCTCATTGTCAGCATAACTTCCTTGCATTTGACAACAAAAAATTTCCTCCAAAATTTCCCTTTTTTGTGACTTCTTATCAAAATATTTCTGTGATGAACTACGACGAACATCAAAACCAGAAACACTAACATACCTATAATAAAAAACCCTTGTTTCTTCTAAAGTAGAAAATACTTTACCAACATATGGAACAATGTTTGAAGAAACAGAAGCAAGTTCAACATCCTTCCCAACAACAACATCATTGACTATCTGATTCTCAGTTGTATCGACGTTCATTTCTACAACCTAAAAAAAAAATCATACAATAATTTCAGTGTCTAATCAAACGATTAATGTAAAAAAAAATCATGATTCAAAATGTAAGACGAAATCAAATATAACTTTCAATAATTTCAGTGCTAGATGAAAAATACAGTGTCAAACATCCATATTTCAATATATTAATAAAGATAAACAAAAAAAAATACAATAATTTAAAAATAAAATGAAACTTACCGGAAGAGATGATGCAATAATAGAGTCAGATGAATCATTGAGTGATAAAGAATATTCCATATCTGGAAACATCTCAACAAATAACTCCAAAAACCCTCTCTTCAAAAAATATGTAGCATTAATTAGCTACATATGAACATATCCACAAACCTTACAGCACAAAAGAAAAAAAACATCCAATAAAGCCATATCAATCTCAAAACAAAGAACACATAACATCTGCAAATCTCCAAAACAGTAGTTTCTCAAAAATAAACGAAATTAACTAAAAACAAATCTCGTTTATAGAAATAAGGAACTTCCACCAGAACACTCGATCATCCGATCCCAATCAGTACTCGACCAAAAATTCCAAAATAATCATTGCAGATCATGCAAAACCAGAGAATCCAATCCCGTCTATGCCGTCTACTAATGGAGTAGATGCGTGAAACTTCCAAATGCGTGGTACTAATGGAATAAAATATGTGTTTTTCTCACAAAAACCGCCTACGCCATCTACTAATGGAAAAGAAGAGAGATTTCCAATCCCGTAATCTTCGTTCAGTTTAAAAAAAACAAAAGCAAACGAAAGAGTTAAGATTACCTTGCACCATATCACACTTAAAAGTAACCAAAGAATCCAACACAAAATTTTAAATCAACGGGGATTAGAACATGTCCTCGTGAAAACTTTTTACTATATATATATATATTCTTACATAGATCGATCTTAATATAAAGAAGAGATAATATCAAATTATATCATACATCTTATTAATTACGTGTATTTGTATTTTCGTGGAAGAAGTTATGTACAGAAACAAAGGCCCTTAGATCTCGCGAGAGGCGAACTTGACATTCTATATATTAAACACACTCTACATGCTATTCTTGCACTTGGGAAGCTGTCCCATCAGATCTCATCTGCAGGGCCTTTTAAGCGATGGCGACCCTCTCCGTCCTCGCTTGTGCCCCTTCTCCCGCCGAGGACGCCGATCAGCTCCACCACGCCTTCGAAGGTTCTGTCCACTCTCTAGCTACTTATTCTTCTCCGTCACCCATTATATGTATTTGCTATTTAGATTGGGAGACTGGAAGACTCGATCCCTTTTTCTAATTTCTATCTGTATCTTCCTTGTCGTTATACGTCTTCTTGCTTTTCTTTTTGTTGTTATCTGTGAGAGAATTAGTCAGGTTCCTGGTTGTAGCATCTCTGACCTGTTTGTTTGCAGTTTATTCTGTCAGTTTTTTTTTTTTTTCTGTTAAAGGTGTGACATGACATGTAAATATTATTACTTAGAACAAAAACTCATGTGAGTGGATTTTTTTGTTGACACGCAACAATCAAAAAACTCTAAATGCAAATAAACAGCCCCTTTGACTGGAAAATAGGTTTATTTCAGTAAAAAAATAGTTTAGGTTGTTTCGAATTTGGGTCTTAATGGTGGTTATAAGGAGCAATCACTATGCTATCCAAAAAAAAATGTATGCCTTTGTTCATCTCAGCTAATGATGGGTAAGGATTTGCTTATCGAACTTGAGTGTTAATGTTAGTGGGGACCCAATCGTGCTACTGTGTATCTAAAAGAAAAATTAAGGAAAAAAGAAGAAGAAGAAGAAAACCTTATGGGGTTGGGATTTACAGAACTGGACCTGTCCAATTCTCCATGAATTGGTGAGGATCTGAATTCCAGCATAAGTGTGCCAGGTAGTGCATAGCCTCTTGCCTAGGATCGAATCATCTAGCCCTTCACTTTAGGCCTACAAGCAAGATGGTCTTAGCCTCTCAGCTGAAATCAATTTAAAGGTCATCTACATGACTGCTTAGACGAATATAAGATAAGAAATGGACTCTCAAGTTTAATTATATACATTAAATGAATTCTTTTCCTGCTTTGGTTCTATCCGTTAATTCTCTGCAATTAGTTTTGTAGGAATTATTTTCCACACGTGATTTGCAGCCAACAGTCTTGTTGTAGCCTTATGTTAAGATGACAACTGCGTTGGCATGAGTTTGCTAGTGAAATATGTTGGTCTGCTCCCTCTCTTTTTAGTCAGAACATAATAACTGTTTAATTTCATGGTATATAATGTTTCCAAGATCATTTGCACAGTGTTTGCATATCTAGCTTGAGTGGTTGTAATAGCAGTGTTTCTTCCTGCAGGATGGGGAACAAATGAGAACCTGATCATATCCATACTGGCTCATAGGAATGCTGCACAGCGCAAACTAATTCGACAGGCCTACAAAGAGAAATATGGGGAAGATTTACTCAAATCACTGGATAAGGAACTTTCCCAAGATTTCGAGGTTAATTTGCATCTTTTAGTAATAGCTTATCTCACTATTATCTTTGATAATTAGAGAAAATAATTGAAGAGAAAGTTATATTGTTTCACTTTGTTGACAGGGGAGATATGGAGAGAGAAAAATGTAAATTGAAATACATTACCATTATACCCTTCGTAATTCATAAAGGATTGGTCTTCCTAGTACTAGTAGGTTGTTTCATTTTAGGGTAATTTTGACATTATATTAGAAAATTCAATTCATTTTAACTCTCTCTCTCTCTCTCTCTCACCAGATTTCTCTATTTATCAAGAAAAGTTGTGAATCTCTCGTAACCTTTTATCCAAACGAGAGAAAAAATTACTTTCTCTTTGATTCTCTCCATAATCCCCAAACCAAGCAGGCCATATGAGATTTTCCTTTTAAGTTTTACGTGCATTATATCACGTTCATAGCTTTCTTTCATCCTTTGTGGTAAATTGTAATTCTACTGGAATATGTGCTTAAGAAGTTGAACTGCCCTACTATAAATTTTACTGTTTGCAATGTCCTTTTCTATTCCCGGGACCTTGTTGCAGAAAACTATGGGCTAAAACTGAGAGAAACATATGGAAGGATGTCTTACACAATGGCAATTGGTAAATAACAAAGACATTTATACTGTACTGCAGATTAAACTGTCAATTGAGAAACTTAACTTTGTGCAAGTCTTGTGCTGCTTGTTTTTATTGTTTGTGTAAACGAACATGTTAAATAGAGCAACTTTACAAATTTCAAAGGAGCCAGTTACATAGAGCTATCATGAATTTGAATTAAAACATAATCATAGTTATAAAGCCACGACAAATAATATGGGGTTGGCTTGAGGATTTTAGGAATTTACTATTTAACAACAATATTTTACAACCCCTTACCTTCTAAGAAACTATGCCAAAATGGTGGTTAGATTACCGCCATTAGTAATTTTCTGTACAATAGCTTACCATAAAGTTGTGGTATAAAGTGTAAATAGCAAAGTGAGGCATAATTCCAGTTTAGTAGGTTGCTAAGTCCTGTTATGGCTTTATTAACAAACTATCGTTTGTTTACGTGATTATCCAATGATAAGAAGATGATTACCACTATCTTTATAAACTTTTGGGCTTTTCCTCAAATTTAAGATTAACCTACAATGCGAAAGAAATGTGAAATATGACTGGGATATTTCTTAGCTAACAGAAATCTTTTGTCACAAAACCATACAACAGGAATTTCGTTTTTTCTATATGTTATAGTAGTCTATTCAGATACTCTCTCTTCATACTAATGTTCCACTTGTTATATGGTTGTGCTTCAGAGAGCAGTGCTGCTATGGACTTTAGATCCTGCTGAACGTGATGCTCGGTTGGCTAACGAAGCAGTGCTTAAGAAGCCACCTACCAACCATATTTTCATAGAGATTGCATGCACTAGAGATGCAATGGAACTGTTTTTGGTCAGGAAAGCATATCAAAACCAATGTAAAAGGTCTCTAGAAGAAGACATTGCAGCACACACCAAGGGAAATTTCCGAAAGGTAATTAACCAATGACTTTTTAATTAACTGTTATACCATGTAATGACAAGCTTTCCCATAGTTGAAACAATAGAAAACGAAATGAACCAGAGCTTCAAACCAACTGATAGTTACCTCGTGTCCAGCTGTTCGTGCCTCTTGTAAGTGCTCACCGTTATGAAGGATTAGAGGTTAACATGACACTAGCAAAAGCAGAGGCTAAGAAACTGCATGACGACATTAAGGAGAAGGCTTGCGACCATGAGGAAATTATCAGGATCCTGACAACAAGGAGCAAAGCCCAACTTCGTGCAACACTCAATCATTATAATGACCAATATGGATGTACATTTGAACAGGTATTCACAAAGCTTTTATTTTTTTTTTAATGGATTTCTTGAGGTAATGTTTGTCTGCTTTTATTTTTTTTAATGGATTTCATGAGGTAATGTTTGTCGTATTAGTAGACTTATGAATTAAAACTTATCACGAGTGTCTTTCCAGGATTTGGAAGCAGAACCAGAGGATGAGTTTCTTTCTACATTGAAGGTGGTAATATGTTGCCTGACATGTCCAGAAATATACTTTGAGAAGGTCCTACGGCTTGCAATCAATAGGCTGGGAACAGACGAGGAGGCTCTTACTCGTATCGTGACAACACGTGCCGAGGTGGACATGGAGAAGATAAAGGAGCAGTACTATAAGAGAAACAGTGTTACCCTGGATCAAGCCATCATTGGTGACACTTCTGGCGATTACAAGGCAATACTCCTTAGTTTGATTGGACATGGAGATGCTTGAGTTCTGCTAAAAAAAAAGAGCTAGAATAAACAGGGGGTCATTCATCATGCCTCTCCTGGCTTTGATGAGAAGAAATGTGCATCTCTTGAAGTAGTTAGTATTGTTTGGACTTTCGATTTGCCGGTTGAAAATAATGGCCACTAGCCAATGTGACTAGTCCTGTTGTGTTTGAAGGAACTAGATCTAAATGAAATCCAAGTTTTTGAACTACTTTTCTAGTTATGTACTCTATTATGGAATCTGTGTACTTCTTACCTCACTGCAGGAACGTATCTCAACAATGGCTACCATGACCACATTAATAACTACTTTACCATAGAGAGTATTCAAATGATCAAATATTTGCTATCTTCTTTGTTATCGAAGATCTGAGTATGCAATGTGGAAGCACACTTACTGTTGCAAATAATAGCACTTAACTAACTAGCTCAATTAGCCATTGACTGTAATTGTCGCTTCAGTACCGAGTTCGCATTTTATGAGAAACAATTTTGAATATTAATATTAATACCCCGTTCTATCATTTCAAAGAATACACTTGGAAATCCAAACCACAGAGGAAACAATATTTACGTGGAAGTTCTCACGAAGTGTAAAAATAAAATCACAGGACAGTCGGAGGGGAAAATCTACTATAAGAAATATGGGTTTAGGGAACATTATATATTTGTGGTCATGGTAGCCATTTTCAGAACTTCCATGAATTATTTAAGGCTATCCCTTCTTCTGTCGATCTTAGCTGTCTACAAGTTCAAGCTGATCTATTCACAAAGATTATTAATTCTATTATGTTTCGTCCTGAAGATGGTGCTATTGAATGGTCTAATTCCATCAGTAAGTACACTGTCAAATCAGAGTATGAAATACTTAACGATGGTGAGACTAGAACTCTTTTTTTTTATCATATCTGGTATAGTTGGGCCCTCCTAAAGGTTAGATTATTTGCATAGCTGGTTATTTTTAATAAGGGTCTTACTAAAGTTAATTTGTGTAAAAAGGATTGGACAGGTTCTGATAGATGCATTTTTTGTAATGGTTATCAGGAGTCAATCGAACATTTATTTATTAATTGTGCTTTTGCCGTAGCAGTTTAACATTCCTTTTTGCAGGGACATTTGTATCCTGCTATTACTTCATTTACAGATATATTTTCTTGCATTCTTCCATTAAAAGCTGATTTCTCAGCAAAGGGTAGGCATACCTTGATACAAGTTATTTTGTGGTCCATTTGGAGGGAAAGAAATAATAGAATTTTTAGAGGACAATATGCTTCCTCGTACAAAGTCACTAACACTGTCTTTTCTCTTTGTCATTCTTGGTTTAACATTTTGAGTTCAGGATTTGAAAATGACGACAATATCAGAGCCTTGCAATCTATGGAAAATGATCGTGATTTGGAGCAGTCTTCTCATGCTTTACCTCTACCTTAGCATAATCCTGACGATTTAGTCCCTTCTCTGGACTAATGTTATACATCATACTTGAACAATTATTTTGCTGAGATTTTTTTTGTGAAATAGATGTTTACCTATTTGAGACAGTTACTATTTTTGTGGTGGGTATTATAAACCGCATCAGGGTCTGTAATATGGTACTATACTCGCTCGGTCTTAACTTTTCTATTTATATAATGATTACCGTTAACAAAAAAAAAACATTATATATTTATACATCCTCAAGTGCTAGGATCAATGAGGGCACAACTCATTAAGGAATCCACGACATCAAGTATGACAGATTTTTCTAACAATCTTCCAATTTGACTTGTATTCATAAACCTCGTGTAAATTAACATTGTTATAAATGACTACATCAATCTAGGTCCACTCTGGTTCACGTCTTGGTCAGTTCAAGTATCAATTCTAACTCATCCACTTTTGACTTGCCCCTTGTGAGTTTTTAGTGTGGATTCATGTTTTTTTTTTTTGTAACGATAAGCTATATTATTATCATTCTTAGTTATGAAACCACCACCAAAAGAAAGGTAATGTCCATATTATAATATTCAAGAACATAGAATTCTAATGTCAATATCGTAGGTGAAAAAATGTCATTGTACAATTACAACATATAACTAAAGCAGAACTTCAGAGAAACTGATTAAGGAGGAATTAATCAGCAAAAGAATTTCCAGTCAAATTTGAGGACTGATGAGTTGAGGGAGTTTGATTCTGTGGGTTTATGTTAAGTTTGATTTTTTGATTGTACCAAAGTCTACCTACATTTTTTTTATGAAGTAAAAGATTTGAATAAGACCCTGCCCTATATCAATCAATTCCAGGTAAGGATGCAAATGGATATAGATTATCCGTAATCGCTTCAAAACGTATACAAATAATTTGTATCTGCCTAGAACCAAATACAGGTACAAATACATATACTGGCATAATGTCTAGATTTTGAATGTATATAGATATGGATGTGTTATTTTGATTTTGAGTGGATATGGAATTATGGATACAAATGTGTATATTTACAAACATGAATAAGGATATCTATAAATATATTCTTATATTTTTATTTAATTAGACAACTTATAAGCAAAAATCATGCAAAAAGGTCCCTAGATTTACTAAAATTACTTTTCAAATCTTAAGTTATTTAAAAATTACAATAAAATCTCTAATATTACTGAATCTTATTTTTCTACTTCTTATAAGATTTTGAAATTACAAATAAGTCGCAAGATTACTAAAACATGTTTCCAAGTTCTTATAAGGTTCAAAAGTTACAAAATTTGGAATATTATAAAAAGGTTCTTAAATTTTTTTAAATTTGTGTCTCTCTATAAAGTCTAAAAAATTACATAGAAATAAATAAAAATATTGAAAGTTAGGATCATACGTTGCCATTTAGAGAAAACTCTTAACATAAGGAAGAATACCAAAGACTTGGATATAAAACATCATCCATTTGAAAGTGATTTATTTCAACTTATCACCTATTTAGTTTGAATTGATATATGATTTTACATGCAATAGTGAAACACATAGTTTTTTTTCAACTTATCACATACTAGTGAAACACATAGTAGGAAAGAAATATATGATATAATAATTTTAAGAAAATTTTATTGATGGTTTAAATAAATTATTTGATGTACATATCTGCATTTATATCCACCTTTATCCATATCTATTTCCTCTTTATCTGATCCATATCTATATGCATTTTTAGAGGATATGAATATATAATTTTTGTATTTGTATGATATCATTATTTGTATTCATATCCAAAGTTTGAAAACAAATATAAATATGGTAACACTCATATTTGTACTGTATTCAATCCATTTACATCCTTGGTCTAAGTCTATCCAAGTAAAAGTGTTAGTTTTAACTTAATAAAGCTTTTTTAATGACATGTATTGCAACTATCACCTTAAAGACTCGAGCTTGAAATCACCTCAAGTTGAAACTTAGAATCCTCCAACACCTCATACAATTACAAAAAGACTTTTAACTTGACCAAGTAATTGCAGACAACTTAATAAAGATAGTGTGTGAGTAATTAATTGCATGAGTTGAAGAAGTGAACTAGACTTTGGATGTGAAAACATTTTGTTGGACCTAGGCCAGCTTGGAAGTGCAAAGACCTTTTTCTTGGACGACAGAGGTGTGAGGGATTTCAACATTCAAGCCATTGCATCTTTCAATATTCTAGCTCACAGGCATGAGCTTTGACGTGCATCTTTCATTTTTGTTTGGGACTCTCTTGTAACTGAAGTTTATTTGATATAGGTAGCATTTGTTTACAGGAGTTGAACAATTCTCAAAAGTGGGAATCTCACACTATAGCCAGCTACTTTGGCCTCACGAACAGTACCAACTCCTACATTCTTCTTCGTGAGAATCAAGAGCTGTGTTTGCCAACAAGCAGCTCCAATAAGCCTCAGCACACTCTCTGGTTCCAAATTGCACTCTCTGGTCCCAAATTGATCCACAACTTTTGCCAATGGTGGTCGTTGTGGATAAGGTAGAGATGGCCTTTGTGATGCTTGTACAGCAACATCACACAACCGCCAAACCTTTCGAGGTGATGCTGGTGCTTCTAGTGGCAATGCTAGCTCTGACATGGCACAAACTTTGTCGTCGACAATGGTGAGATCCATCAATGGGAACTAAACAGCGTACTCAAGCCATACACAGATGACGACGTGAAAGAGGGTTTTCCTCCCCACAAATGATGATAAGACTTGAGGTGACATAAATCGATGGACTTGCATACTCGGACAACAGGAACACCCAAATCTTGAGCTAGGAAGCCCAATCATGGATGGCGAGGTCATACTCTTCAATGAGATTGAAGTAGTCCGTGTCGGAGGTGATAGAAATCAAAGCGTTGAGATCTTCTGTCGGTAGCTGACACTGGAGGCATGATCGAGGGATGAGACAATGGATGATGAGTAGGTGAAAATCACCATCAAGTTTTGATTCTGAGGTTAGGATCTAGAAGAGGAGAGCTCGAAAAGTGAAAGGAGAGGATAAAGTGGAGCTAGAGAGCTTCTGTAATCAACTTTCAAATTTATTCTTTGATGAACAATGTTGAGAGTTTGAAGATCCTATGGGAGTTAGGAGTCTGGAAAATCTACTCCCAAATAGTGTTAAGAACCGTGAGAGCCAAGATCTATTGCAAGCAGATGCATCCATAGTCTCTACTTCTCTTTTTGATACTAGGATAGGAGTTTTATGTTTCATTCATCTCTGCTTCTCTGTTTTAGGATAGGAGTTGTGCTTCTCGTTGTTTGCATACCACCCTACCAAACTAACCTATGAAATTTCTATCACTATTCTCAAAAAATAAATAAATAAAGCCATTGCAGGCTTCCGTTAGCTGCTTGTAGACCATGCAGATCTATCCGTTGGGGCTGAGTCCCAGTCAGCAATAATTTTGTGGCCGTTGGACAAAATTCGACCATTTTGCCCTTTCTAACATTTTTTTTATTATCATTAGGAGTGTACTAAGATCTGTTTTTGTTTTCTCCTAGCGAAGAAACTTCTAATCCTCATCAAATCCATCTTCTCCTCTAATGCTGCAAGTACGAGTGCGCACGAAGCACGTCGTTTTTTTTTATATAATGTTTTTTTAACAACATTGCATATACAATATAAAAAAGAACCACGTCGTGCATAAATGCAAGAACTAAGGGAGAATATGGATGCCACGCCTAAATGCAAATATTGTAGGATACAACTAATATATTCGACAAAGCATTTAATAAGACACGTTCAAGCCTTGTCTGAGGAGACAGAATTGTTGAACCATTTTGTTGGCCCATCCAGTATTGCTTAACCTTGAGAAAAATCTAACGTATCCATTAACTTTTTATAAAACAAATGTTGTGATTGACTTGCATTTACAATCCAACTTATTTTTTCTTAATAAAAAGACATCAAAAGTATTACATGAATCACTCGAATTCAACTCAAGCAGAGACTGAGTTTGAGAAGTTCTTTTACACTGCTGAAATGAATCTCATTTTCCCCCCGTATACTACATTTCCTACTTAAATACTTGAATCCCTTCTTCTGCAGCCAAGCACTTACGTGAAAGAAACAAATCGCCAACTTTAGAAGGGCCCTAAACTAAACAATATCGAATTTGGCAAAAGAAGACTGATGGAGATCCCCAGTACTTATTCAGGATGATTAGTCTCATAAAATGAGCTAAATCCTATTATCGAGTATCATCATACTGTTTGAACTCGCGCGTATCAGAAACACACTACAAACACAACATTGAAAAAGTACATCCGCTGCCATCAGGCAAAACACACACCATCAGAATCAGAATCTAACATTAAAATATTACCTTAGTTCATACCAGAGCAATGCTGCTCTCACCACCAGGTGGCTTCCTGACCCCACCGAGATAGTCTCTAGCGGGGGCCTTGCCATCGGCAAAGATATCATTCCCACTCATCTCCCTGAGTTTTGCTGAACTCAAGGGCCTCTCTGCAGAATCATGTCGCTCATCTCCCTTGAATATGTTGTTACCTGACAATTCTGCAAATTTTTGGTTGCGAATTTTCTCTGTGGACTCGGGTGAAGTCTCTTCAGTGAACGTAATGTTGCTTGGGCCTCCTGCAGGCTGCAGGTATAGGAATTAATTAAGCCTAAATGATAGCTTGTTGGAATACCAAATTCCCTTTATAGTAACACAGTATACAAACTCTATTCTGATTGCGATGATAACATAATTGGGATGAATATTTCTGGATATTCAATTCTATTCAAATATGATGATTATGATCTAGAAATTAATTAGAAATATTATATGCCATAACAAGCAAAATTTCTTCATTAAAAAAAATCCAACTCCACGTACAACTTTTGCTAATGTTAGTCTTGGAGGATTGTGCATGAATTACAAAATTATGAGATAATGACAGAATACCATCATACAAAGCCAGAAGTTATTGCATAATTATCTGATGTTCGATCTTCAAACAAATTATTACAGTGATAGACTTTAAGCATTGAGCAATACCAACATGGAAATATAGATGGTGTCAATCATTTCAGAACTTATTTCTTAAAGCCTTTCTAATTCTTCACCACAAACACAAGGCATAAAAGCATCAAATATTTCTTTCTACAGCACAAAGTCTTCATATTCTTTAATTCATTTGCAAGTTTTTCTAGTTAGAAGCTTAGATAATTTTTGTCCAGTTTAATGCCTATGTTGAGATGCCAATGGATCCTAATGTTAATCCCTGTTTAGTTACACAGTCACAGAGTCCTACACTTTGGATAGATGCTTATTTGATTTTCTGTATCCTGTTATATAGAGACTATCCATATCAAGATCCGTTTCAGATCACATCTACATTGGGAGTATATATATGCTCTTTATGTGTTAATCTCTTCTATAATACTTTCACCGTGTAATGGAGAACATATCGTAGAGATTGATCTACCATCCATAGACGTAGTCTTTTGTGATGAACCACATAAATTTGTCTTTTCTATATACGTGTTTGTTTATGAGACTTGAAATCTGTAACAGTCTAAACAGATAAAACAAGGAAATGGTATTCCAAGCTAGATTAACTCACATGTGACACTTTTACGGCTGTATGTGTGTTCCTTGGTGAGGGGATTCCCATGTCCTTCTCCTTCAATTCAAAATTTCTCACAGCTATTGTCCTGGATGGAATCTCAGGAGGGCCAAATATGTCATGGCCACTCAGCTCTTTGTTTTTTGCATCAGAAATCTGTTTCTTTAATTTAGCCTCAGATTCCTTTTCAAGGTTTCCACTTAGCTCCCGCTGCTTTGCCACCTCTGCCAAGGAAACTGGCTTCTTTGGAGATACACTCTCCTCTTCACTGAAAGAGATCTGGCTCATTGTACTGACTGCTTGCTGAAGTGCAAAAACATAAAGCCTCTTAGAAGACCAAGTAAGAGAGCCACAATTTCATGTACAAGCAAACAAACTACTACAGCAGAATCAATACTCATGATGCACCTGCAGAATATAGTGTCTCATACCTGGTAAAGTCGCAAGCCAGTTCGGCTATTTGGATTTGAAAGGGCACTTCCAGATTGTGGTTCACCATTCTCACAGTCATTTCCAAAGATGCCACTGCCTGTAATCTCTCTCAGCTTGTAATCTGAACATGGTTTCCTGTTTGCCACATGATGTCAACGCAAGCCTCTGGTAGAATCCTTATATGATAAGTACAATTTCTGAATGACAGTGCTCAGTGTTTTTTCATCTTGGGCACATACAAGACAGATTTCATACTTCAAAATCATCATATGGAAGAGCAAACATTTATTCCAATATAGCCTTCCAGGACCTATAATTGCCTCAAAAGCTCCATATTAAATAATTAGTTTCACAAGAAATTTCCTATAATTGAGTTATTTAATCATTGATTGGCACAAACACTAAAGATTACCATAAAAAACTTTTGTTACGTTGGATGAAAATACTTCATCTGTAATACATAAGGCATATTCCTTCAATAGATCTGCAAACAATTTTTTCCTTATGTTTAAGAGAAATATATGAAACTAAACCTTTATTTCCTTAGTGTCAGAAATTCATCTAACTAGATATATATAAGTAGATTAACTAGTTCATTTATTCATTTAAAAAGATGGATGGGTGATTTTTGAAGATCTCAGAGAGTCTCAAACATAACATGGACACTTCAGATTGTTTAGCACTGCCATGATGCTAGAGTGGGGACCTCATGCACTTATCCAATTGTATAGTATATTAGTATGTCCTATCTTTAAAAGCAAATACAAAAATGTAGTTGTAAACTTCCAAAGGTTCTGGATAATAGCAAAAATGCATGCTACTAACTTGATATCTAACCTCACAAGGCTCGAGACCCAGTTCATTTCAAACGCCAAATAATAAGGTAAATGACTTCTCCATGTATCCAAAATTGTTGACACTAGGTTGTAGGTAAATTACACATTAGTGGTTTAAGTTTAGGCATTTGACTCACCTCAATCGTATGTCGCTAACAAGGATTTGTGATATTCTAATTCTACACACATCCAAGATCCCAGACCAAACACTCAAAAGTACCTAATTTACAAAATCTCAACCATGAATCACAGAAATAAATCAGCATGCACAATACTTTTGCTTAAGACAAATTGTAGTCATGAGACTTACATATCAGTGTGTTTAAAGTTTGACACTGTTGGGAAGGGTGTGATGCAACAACTTGAATTTAGTATCATATTGCTTAGAAAATATAAGTAACTAAATAAAGACCAAGATCTACTACTATTATAACTTTAACTAAACCATTTTAGACCAAATTGATAGGTCTAATGTTGCTATGAGTCTAGGAGGTTACATTTGACATCTTGCATTCAGGTAACTGAGGGACTCCCAGTCCCTAACCAGGGAGTTATAATCCAAGGTCTTGAAGATCCTTTGGTCAGGGCACATGTTTACAAGGGGTAACCAATATGACAAGAATCCATTATAGATTGGACAAAGCAGACATTAATCAACCATCGATTAACCACCTTGGTGGAGGTTGGGGGCCCAACATGACATCTTGCATTCCAGTAATTTACACTCATGGCGACTCTCAATCCCTAATCAGGGAGTTTATCCAAGGTATTGAAGATACCTTGGGGCCCTACACCCAAAAGTTTAGCTCCACATCAATAAGATATTTGACCATTGTGGCATCACAAAATTGGTGACTAGATTGAAGAATAAGAGATTCATCTACAAAAGATGGACTAAAAGGACAAACCTGTATGCATGTGACAAAGGTTGTCACTACAGAGAAGTTTGAATTATGCTCAAACATCCTTAAGTTTCTTCAATAATGAAGAGAAGGTGCACTTGGCCATAGAGTGTGTAGGGTAATATATACAAGTACCAGATACACTCATGTGCACTCTCACATCTCACATGGTTAAAAACTGGATCGAAGAATGAGAGATTCATTTCTAGAAGACTGAGACCCCATTTGAAACTGCTTATAGACAACTTTTGAGTGGTTAACTTCTATCAAACCATCAAATATCCCAGAAACAATTCCAAACGGAATATTGGGAGGTCACTTTTCACAGAAACTATAGCTTCTGGATCCTGAAACCATGTGTAAAAACATGATTCTCCAGAAGCTAACCAGAAGAAACTTCTGACAGAAGCTGAATAAATGAGATATGTATTTACCTTTGAAGTCTTGATTTTTTTAAATTAATTACATAGAAATGTCTTTATTATTTACAAATTTACTATTAGATGGGAGGTAAATATGTAAAACCAATATTGCTAGAATCTAACTATTGCTATGGAACCTTTATTTGCCAAACAAGATTTTCATAACTAAGCTAAAATCTAGCTTCTACAGATACTCTCAAAAGCCAACTTCTATTAAAACTTCACAATCTGACTTCTACAAATAAGAGGTTCCAAACAGGGTCTACGTAAAAGCACAATCCGTTAGACATTTGACTAAGGTAGTCAGTTGTAACCATACTGACAACTAGGAACCGTACACGCAGGACAGGGCCAATGTCCACAAACTAATAAGACTACAACTAAATAGTGAAACCAAACAAGGACATCAACTCAAAAACACTAAGACAAAAACAAAGCAAAAGATAAGGCAAAGGGAGTTGTCATCTAATCTATTAAAATCGAGAGAGAAGGAAAATCGAATGCAAGAAAATATAATAAAACAATGCAAATAAGATGAGAAAAATAAAATCCGTGTCAATGAATACAACACATTGGTCATTGCGAACCAAAAAAATGGTAAAAACTCCTGTTACACATGGACATAGTGTTAGACTCCATCATAAACCTGACGAATCAATCTTTCTAGGCTTGATTCGCTCGCATGTGTGGCTATGTCGGCATTTCAATGCCAAAGATTGTATGCCTAAGGGCAATATCATGATGCCTTTCAAATATGAGTGCATAAAATATGAAACAAGTAATGAATATTTGACACTATACATAAGCATGCATAGAACATGTGACAATATAGATTCAAACTCAAGAAACCAAGAAAGTCTAGGATGAACAGGAAACAAATGCTTTGTCCACCACTACTCTGGATCTGAGCAAAACACGGTAGGTATCCGCAATAACTCCGTACATCAAAGCCATCGTAACCACATGCGCAATTGAATTCCACCACAAACAGTAGACTTTCCTTGCATCAATGGAAGAATTAAAGCAATGAAATCATGCAACAAACGTATGGAAATCATACAACGATGTCAATGAGAGAATGCAAATGCTGAAATTAGATCTAGAATACCAAGAATATTCCATCCACCTCTCAGATGTATCGCCAGAGAGCTTAGTCTCGTCTGACCATTTACGAGGCCACAAGCTTGAGATAATCCTCTGTAGCGCTTGGGGAGGTAAAGCAAGGAAATAGAGGATGCTAAGGATGCAATGCTACACATTGGTGGTGTCCTGAAATGAAATGAATCCATCTCTATCTTCATGGACTCACGTCAAAGTTCTCGAACTCATCTAGCCATTGACGAGGCCACGAGCTCGAGTGCTTGTCTGTTGCACACTAGAGGAGGGAAAAGAGGGAAGATAATGTGTCCTGATGGTCCATGCACTGTGCTCAACGGCCTCAAGCCTCACATAAGTGGTCAGGAATCTATCAACGGAAATGTAAGCGATAGGTAAAGAAACAAATGCAATGACAACAAAAACAGATAAAATACGATTCAAGGATCGAGGAAGAGACTACATAGGCCAAAGAAATGGACTATGTGCAGATACATCACCTGAGAAGCTTCCTTGCACACTCACTCACTCCAGTGGTTCAGTGACGGAGAGGAATGATGGACTCCCCACGCTATCAACGTTTGCAATGAATTGCAAGGGTGGAGGTGTTGATTGCAAGTTGCTGAAGAAAACAAAAGAGAGCTCAAGTAAGAGAGATTAAAGCAACCAAAGAGTGAATCCAGAGAGTAGAGAAAGAGCTCTCGTTGGAGACGAAGGCTGACTTTATAGGATTTCAAACACATGAAGGCCATTAATATGTAACTAACTTATGGATCAAAGGCTTGAACTAGAATGAAGGATAGGATTTGAGATTTGAAATGGAATAAGGGATGCCATGGTCCGAATACAAAATGGTGCACGCCTAGATTCATGCAATCCAATAAGAAAAAAGAATCAGATGTTCCATAAGAAAACAGACAACTTAATCCTTCAACTGCTGCTATTGACACAAGAGATCTGCGAAGGCAGCATACAGTGGCTAGCCATGGTGGGAATCCACGATAGTAAACCATGTCTGACCAATGCAAAGACTGTTGCATGGATCTTGGGTTTGTTTCCTAGAGTATTTGGACCACCAATGGGCTTGAACTTTATATGTGATTAAGGCTTTGGATTCTGAGTTTGGTTTGGGGTGTTGGATTGGTTTTAGGAGGCTAGGTTAGCCATGACTAAAGTACATTCTTCTGGAAAAGTCTGCGACGAGTCACTGCAAAATCGATATGTCTACAGAACCATTCCACCACGTATTGCTAATGTGGAAGTGAACCGCTACCTCCAGTGTGCCACCTCGTAGTTCAGGAAACTGTCCCACCACGTCTTCCGCTTTGGTAAGGTAGAAATGACACTAACCCTAGAAGAAGTGCAACACACCTATGACCAGTCAAAGCTATTGATGGTTGTCGTGTTCATACGCTATGACAGATGTGTCATTTCTGAGCCATTTAACGAACCTCTCAACCATTGAATGCAAACGTAGCCACTAATGGCTCAAACCTCATGCTCTATCAAGAGTATTTTGATGAGGTAATGCAAAAGCATGTTGAGCTTGATGATGATCTAGGATTCCATGATTTTGTCACCCGCTACCTCAGGGAACTGATTTTCAACTATAGTTGGATGACAATTGCAGTCAAAATTACCGAGATTGCAATGACCATCGTGACTTAGCCGTATACGACAGATACATTTGGCACCAATTATCTTAGACGAGACCTACTGTGGCTTAGACCGAGTGTTGCATTGTTGTCGTCTCTTGTACAGCTATGGGGCACTTGTGCAGGTAAAAGATGCCATCACCACTGCCATCACCTGGCACATCATTCCTTCTGCTGCGGAGTCCTTTACCATCTTCTTCAACAATAGTGACATGCAACTGGTTGTTTTGACTAGATTTACTAGAGTTGAGTATCATTTCATTCACGTCATGCGACAGTTTTCTGTCAAGATGCGTTCGAGCAGAACCCCATGTCCGAGTTCTTCTGTCTGTATCTGTTCAATTCTACGGCCATTACCACAAAGCTGTCATGCCTACTGTGCATTGACATCCATTCTTCTGTCATCACCATGGTGAAGGGCTTCGATTGTACTCCTAAGTGCAAGACCTAGATACAGGACACATGGCCAATAAGCGAGGTTCCGCCGGATGCTCCTCTATTCAGTGATGATAGGAGTTTCAAGAGGACGCAGACCAGTTCAGACAACTGAAAACTTGCTGCTTGCTTTGCATTTTGAGTGTATACTGACATTATAGAGTTGTTTGTATGCTGCAACAAAAATGTAAGTTAAAACTTGATCAATGCAAATCTGTTGTTTGTATACCTGTCTGATCCTCTTGTATCTGTCTGTTTGCTGGTTGTGCTAGACAGAAAATAAAGCAGCTGATCTGGATTTTTTTTTTGGTACTGACTTGAAAAAACGCACATAAAATCCACGAGAGAGAAATGCAAAAGGTCATACACAACAGTCAGATGTCGGCAATGCTATCAGGCCTCCATTCTCCCTCTTTCCCAGCATAGGGATTACTAGATAGTCCTCGTCAATGGTTCACTGGGGCTCCTATACCTATGTGGCCAATCTGCCCATGAATTGATTGCTTTGTTCCCAACTGTGGATACCAACCCTGGCCTGCATACTGCATCCGATTTATTCAAGCAATCATGTAGGCACGCTCAAACAGAAATGCCATGGAAAAGTATTAACTTGTTCTGACCGTATAACTGATGCCCTTGCACGTGTGTTCTGACCAATAAGCAGCCAACATGTCCTTGATAAAAGGGCTAATTAATTGAAGTCCATCCAGAACACAATTGTCATGCCCCTAACAAAGATGTCGGCCTAATGAAGTTTATCCAAAAATGATATGTCCCTAGTAGAAGATACTGTCTCAACGAAGTTTATCCAGAAAGCAACCGACATGTCTCTAGAAGGAGATGCTGACCTACTAAAGTTTATCCAGAAAACAACTAACATGCCCCTAGTAGAAGATGCTGGCCCTGTGAAGTCTATCTAGAAAGTAGCTAACATGTCCCTAGTAAAAAAGACTCGAGACTTCAAACAGAAAGCAACTGACATGCCCCTGACCAAAGGTACTCCTTTGCTCTATCCATTGTTTTGCCCTCTCGTAGCCTTACAGGTTCACTATATCCCTGATTTAGAGGTAATGTGTGCCTAGTCTAATATTGGAGAACATTTTCTACAAGAAAGGGATGACTAGTCTCTTTGAAAATATAAGATTCCCAAGCGCGTGCTCCAACCCCTCTCTAAGATATGTCAGAGAGATAGGATTGCTTTGCTCACTTGTCTAAGACAAACTTCTATCTACGCTTTCTATTTTTTTTATTTCTTTTGTGTCCTTACGCATGTTTATCTTTTCTTGCTCATACTATCGCTCACATCTTAACATTTTATCTCCTTCTGAAGGTGTAAGTCCCTTAAGGAGTTTGAGCATTTCATTCGACTCCTAGTGAGCTAGTGACTCCCTCACTTGCTAAGACATCTATATAGTGTCTACTAAGGAGGTACAAATACCTTCCTAAATAGGTTTGACTTTTTCGATTTTGGTAATTAAACAATTATTATACTAATGATGCTAATGTTGTTTATTCATGCTATGATGGAATGCACGTAAAAAATAAAGGATGCATGGATGTCGAAGAAGGGAGTTTTGCAAGGCAAGGAAACGACTTTCAAATAATACTTCTTCAAGTAACAAGTGTTGACTACTTCTGGCTGCTCCGCATGGTCCATATTCTCGAGGATTACGGCACCTCCAAAGAAAATTTACTTGACAATAAAAGGACTGAGCCAATTAGGCTTGAATTTGCCACAGATGTTTGAGAGATGGATAGCACGTAAGATTAGGACTCCCGATGTCTTCTAATATGCTCTGACTATCCACTTTTTGTAGCATTAGGAATGATGCATAGCCTACAATCTATGTTCATCAATCATGTTCAACTGGATGTAGCGTTCTACAATCTATTCTGCTCTTTCCAGCTCAACCTTTCGAAATTCTAAGTAATGGGATCACCACTTCTATTGGTAGAATGACCTCCATGTCATAAATAAGCGAATACAGAGTTACCCTTGTAGGAATGATACATAGCCTACAATCTATGCTCATCAATCATGTTCAACTGAATGTAGCGTTCTACAATCCATTTTGCTTCTTCCAGCTCAACCTCTTGAAATTCTGAGTAATGGGATCACCACTTCTATTGGTAGAATGACCTCCATGTCATAAATAAGCGAATACGGAGTTACCCTTTTAAAGGTCTAAACTGATGTTCTTTGAGATCTTGGTGAGACTCTTGTTAACTGACTCAACTGCATCATTTATTTGCAGACAACATGGAGAAGAACTGTGATGCTTGATCTTGTAGCTCTGTTGGTAGTTCCTGATTCTCTTAACTATAAAGTTCTTGCTATTGTTTAAGATGATTGTTTGCGAGATCTTGTATCGAACTATAATATTATTTCTCAATAAGTTCTCCATTGCTGCAGCAGTAACTGCCTTATATGGAACCACTTTCACCGACTTAGTTAAGTAATTGATGACAATAAGGATACAACAGTGATCATTTAAGACTGTTGGATGAATAACACGAATGACATCAATTTCCTAAGTAGAAAAAGACCATGAAGGACATCTTGTACAACTATTGTGGGACAAATGATTAAAATTACCAAGAATCTGGTAAATATGGCATCTATGCACAAATTGACAATAGTCTTCCTCCATAATTGACCAAAAGTGACCTTATAACATTATTTTCATGGTTAATTACACTCCATTCATGTACGGACCTCATGTTCCCACATGGACTTGCAACATTAACGCATTAACTTCTTTTTGTCCATGCACCGCAAAAGCATCTAGTTATAGGACCTTGTGTACAGGTGTCATGCTCCCAATACGTATTTTGATGTCAAGCGAACCATGTTCATTTTATCTACTGCTGAAGCACCATATAGGAGTTGGAGGATTCTAGAAAGATCTTGAATGCATCTAATATGCACTCTCTTACAATGTAAATGTGTCCTAATAGCTTATCTACTTTATATATTCTCGTGGGTGTACAGGTCTTTGACTTATGATAGAAAGTAAGGTCTCCGTTCTAAATCCTTACCAAAACACAAGTAATGAATGGGTAGAGCATTAGGAGTCTTGACCCTATCAAAGAATGAGTTGCATCCTCTACTAACACTGACACGACCCTGTAAAAGGTAATATAGACCTACAACTCATCCCACGCCAAAGCCATAGAATGAGAAAACAAAATTGTCCTTCTAAGATGGAATAAGTAAACTCAAGAGATGAGAAAATCCATACTCCTATATGATCATTCATGCAAATATATTTAATATTTTTTTACTTACAGTTTTTATTATACCATGAAGGAAAAGAGTGCATGTACGTCTCTAGTTGTAACTAGATATGCTTTTTTTTTACTTGCAAAAAATTTAGATTAACTAAAAGGAGAAGCAAAACACATCTCTACTTTTCTTAAGTCATGGCAAATGCGTAGAGGAAAAGAAACACCCAATCATGGCACACAGACATCAATTATTAAGTAAAAGACATGAACATGACATGTATCAATGTCGTGTCAACATGAAGGTGAAAAGAAACATAGACAACACATCAAAAGACATGAAACATGACATGTGCATGTATGATGGCTTAGCATATGTATAAATGAAAACATTCACCATACAAAAGTCAAATAATATAGCGAAATGGGTTATATGAAGATATATCACTTGAGTTGCAACAGAAGTCTCTCAACATGACTCGCGACAGTCTCCTTGGACGTGTGCTCTAGACATTGGACAAGGACAAAGGGTAACGGAGGACGACAATACTCAGTAAAGGTCAGGAAGCTTTCTTGCACACTCACTCACTCCAATGGTTCAGTGATGAAGAGGAATGATGGACTCCCGACACTATCAACGTTTGCAATGAATTGCAAGGATAAAGGTGTTGGTTGCAGGCTGCTTAGGAAAACAAGAAAGAACTCTCCTTGGAGACGAGGGTTAGCTTTATAGGATTTCAAACACAGGAAGGCCATTGATATGTAACTAACTTATGTATGAAAGGCTTGTATTAAAATGAAAAATAGAATTGAGATTTGAAATAGGATGAGGGGTGTCATAGTTCGAAAACAAAATGGTACATGTCTAGATCCATACTAGTCAATGAGAACGAAGAGTCGAATGTTCATAAGTGAATACACAACTTAATTCTTCAATTGTTGCTACTAATACAAAACATCTGCGAAAGCAACACACACTTGGAATCCACAGTAGTAAGCCACACCAGACTTATGTAGAACCGGTTGCATGAATCTTGGACCTATTTTCTTGAGTATTTAAACCATCAATAAGCTTCGACTTTATGTGTGATTAAGGCTTTGGATTTTGATGTTTGTTTGAGGTGTTGAATTGGTTTTAGGAAGCCATGACTAGAGCACATTCATTCCAAGGAGTTTGTCGACAAATGATGGCAAAATCGATGTGTCTAAATCAGTAAAAAGCAATTCAAGTTATGGTCGAACATCCTAAGATTCTTCATTATTGTGATCTCACCTCTACAAATAGTTGAGCTAGCACACCTATTGGTTGGTGCACCGACTCAAGGAAATGATTGACAAAGCATCTTGATTAACAAAACACCAATGTAGAGATCAACAAGAATAGGAGCCCAAAGAAGAAGGGAGAAAAGGTAGTCAGGAGATGCTACTTAACCAACCAAAATCCTTCAAATAGCTAAGTAATGGTAAGAGTCATATCAAATTTCTGAGTATAAAAGTTAATTAAAGCATACTTAGGTAACCATGTGAACAAATATTTATAACTTGTTGGAGGTAAGTGAGTTTCGTAGACTAGTCCAATTTGATGGATATGAAGTAGACCCATTGTTGTGGTCTAATTGGTCAAAATGTCGAGCGAGTGATTTAATTGAACTTGACTAAAGATTATATTAGGAGTTAATGAGTTTCGTTAAAGACTCATATCAAGAGTTCCTCACTCCGAGGGCATTCAGAGAGAACATGCTACATACTAAAAATCTTCTCAACTGATAGGCTATCTAACCCTACAAGAAGTGGCTTTCATTGTCCCTGAACTTCTTTTCCTTCGCTCCATTGCTACCAATTAGGTTGCCAAATTCTACCATGTGTTCCCCAAGGGATTTCCTCTACCACAAATGCAGGATGAACACTTTGATATCTAGTCAAGTAAAGCAATCTAGGTCCATCAGTAGTCAATAAACGCCCAAGAGCTTACAAAGGTATATGGAAGAGCTTAAGCGACAAGTTGTCAAGGTGAAGTCTTTGGTCGACAAGGATGTGACCAGTGAGGCATTCGAAACGGATCAATTGGCATCACCGTTTCATCCAAGGCCCCACCGTGACAAAGGGCTAACATTCTCCTAGTAGACCCATAGGAACAAGTCTGTGCTAACAAGAACCTCTCACCTTGTTCGTATCCAACAACAATATGATATGATGGAGTGGATCAACCTTTTTATTGTCAAGAATCAAGTTTCAGTCATTGGGCCTAACTATGTAGCCATCTACAAGGATGCAATGGCGATCAGGTAGAGGCTCCCACTTCCTCCCTTCGTGTGCAACCAATGCTAAGTGTACTAGCTAACACCGACTTAACTAGCCTAACTCTTTTCGATCGACCATAGACTTCATCGTGTTCTACAATCAATTTAACATTAAGTCAAAACTATCCTTTTTAGGAAAACGACACATAGGAATTAATGCAGGAACTATATCGAGGCAGGAACTATATCGCTACATGCCACCCGAGCAAGCTATTTAGCAAGATGCCAACTAAGATTCTCAAGTGGAAGGTGAAATTCTTCCATGTAAAGTTAAGAGATGACGAGGACAAACAATTTGCTCAGTAAAAGGTGCTAGACGAAGATGAGAACAACGAACTTGACTCGTACAAACTAATCAACAATGAAAAAGACATTTTAGAGACGCTGCAGTATATAGAAGAGGGTCTCTGATCATATGACAAGTTGTTGATCGAGGAGAAACTTCCTCATTCAAAGCTAATATCGGATGCTGAGACTCACAACTTTATATAGGAAATGAATTTTAAGTATCCCCCGTCGACAAACCACTCTACTAGGGAATGGATAGAGTAGGAAATCGGGCCGGACCGGGCCGGGTCGACCCGGCCCATGAAACATGCAGCCCGTCCGAGCCTGGACCGGGCCGGCCAGAAGGCTGGGCCGGGCCTGTTCGTACAGGCCATGGGCCCGACACGGCCCATGGCCCGTATGTAGGCTAGGCTTACGGGTCAACTGGCCGGGCCGATCCATTGGGCCTAAAAAAAAATTTTAAAATTATTTTTTTTATTAATAAAAAAATATTTGAAATACAATAATTTTTTTACATAAAAAATACAAAAGATATTTACATCATTTATTTTACATTTTTTTTCAATTTTTACATCAAGAATTATTCATTTGAGGAGTCTGTTGTGCCTGTTGAAGTTGATGTCGCATCATCGTCTTCTTCTGATTCAGACTTCAAGCTCAATCCTTGAAGACGGTCAACCGCATCGTACCAATCTTTTAAGCAGACAGAGACTTCTACAGACTTCTCTGATAATCTACATCTTTTATCATTTAAT
>JAMKQA010001148.1:0-26965 GCA_024699735.1 Posidonia australis
TTTCAAATCATTCTCTGGTTGATTTGGAATGAAAGGAACAATAGGTTTTTCAAATCATTCTCTGGTTGATTTGGAATGATTACCAATGATATCTTTTCATTGTTTTACTGTTGGGTAGACTCTTTGGCTACAGGTTTCGAAAAAAGTGAAAATACACAGGCAATACCATCTTATCAGCATAACAGAGTTGTGGAGCATAGTTTATTGGCTCCCAGCAATCCCCAATGTGAGATGGAGTATGATTCTAGAACTCTTGCTCTTCCCATGCGTGATTAACTTCTGGTTAATTGATACTATGCAGCTTGCAGTTGCTGAGATTTTTTGGTTCATAAGATACTTGTAATATTTTTTGGTCACGTTGTGTGACGGAGTACCATACTTGTAATATTTTTTGGGCACTACTTTGCAATACTCTGGTTGGAATTTTCCTATATTAATAAAAACTAATTATTGTTTACAGAAAAAACAAAGAAGGTTGCTTACAGTTTCTCTTCCTAGTTAATCTTATTATTTCCAAAAGCTTAAACAAAACTAGAATCATCTAATTTGATTGAACATAAACCTCCTTAAAGCATCCATTGAAACATATATTAGTATTACTTGATGCTCTCGAGAATACACAAAAACAAGCTTTCCTCACGTAGCATTTAAATTTTTAGCCTCACACTGGCGCACACAATAAAAATGCTCTCTTTTAAGAGTTGCCATCTTAGAGGAGAAACATTTTTTTAAAATAACGTCTGAATGAAGAATTTGGTTATAGAAAAATGTGATGGAAGATCTACCCCAGTAAGAGCTCAGTTTTCTTTTGGTACTGTTTTTTGCAAAAAAAAAAAAAAAAAAAAAAAGGTCACCAAAAAGTATATGCATATATTATTATCCCATTTTTTCACTTAATTTTTTTCTATTTTGATAATAAACAGACTGAAACTTTGTGGGAAACATATACTTAAATGTTCTAACAACAACCAAGTTAAAAGAGCAACAGGAGTGACAATTGTGATTTAATTTGGATAACAATAGAAGAATAACTAAAACTTTAATTTATAAATGGAATCAGGATTTTAAGGCACGTACATAATGGTAAATTGTGATAAAGAAGAGAACAAGACAATATAAAAATTACTTCGTTTTAGGGAAAGACAAACATTTTCTTGTTCTTTCGGTTTCAAGGCTGCATGAAAGTGTCCTCGATGGTCATTGGGCACAACAAGATGCTAAGATCAGCAACATACTAATGGAATAATACGTGAAACTACATGTATAAGCATATTGATTGTGTTGATCAATACACCAATTACAGTCATATCATAAGATCTAAGAAAAATCATGAACAAACAATGCAAAGAATAGAAACAAAATAGAGAAATATGATTAGATCTTATTTGATTAAGTCAGTCTCGAAAAGCCTGCCTTAGAAAAAATAACAACCATCAATTGGTATACAAGGTTCCACACTTTTTTTCTCAAGATAAAACGATCTAGTAAATGAAGAACGTATTGAATTCTTGTCTTCACAACGATCACACCTCAGTCGTTTCTGAATCAAATAGCATGTCAGTCACAGTTCAGTTTCTAAGACACAAGTCCTTAAAGAGAAGAAGGGGTAAGTACGAGAGAGAATGAAGAAGTCCTAAAAAACCATCGCCCCTCTCCCCTCTAAGTCTAACCCTTTCAGTATAACGTGTCCATTGAAGGACGAGTTTAACCTAATTGTAATTAATTAAGACATTAATTAAACTTAATTAGTCAATGTAATTTTGTGTAAAAAATACCTAGAGACTGGAGACCATTCCCTCAAATCTAAAAGCCTGAAGCTCAAAGCCTAAGCCTGGCCTGACCAGGCCCGATGCGCATGTGTGCGCCCACATGTGGTCATACATGTGTAGTCCAAGTTCTTGTGAACACTTATTCTAGAATTCCTTGAGAATAAGATCATCCAAGTTTTTACACTTCATCAATGTGAAACTAAAGCTTCACCAATGTGGAACTAAAGTCCCATAAACATGTACAAAACTACCCTCCAAAACATTCCCCTCAAAATATTCTCTCTTAAACTTACACTTTTGGACTTACCACTAGACATTCAATTTTTATTAATAAAGGCAATGTAATGGACTTAACATAAGTATTATTTAATTAACTGTCATAGGCTCAATTAAATCCAACTTAAACCTGATTAATTAAATGTTCAACAATCTCCCACAAAGTCTAAAGTGTAATGTACTATCTAGAATCAGCTATCATGTTATGCTTTTAGTAATGATACATTCTGGTTTGAACCATTACTTGAGTTAGTCAATATTATCTTCATAGGAACTAAGTGAATTTATGTCTTGAACCTACACCTTTAGCATGAAGATGTCCATTAGTAACAACATGACAAAGGATAATTTAGATTTGATGCATTAATGACCATACATCCATATCTTGAATCATGATTGACTTTAAGGAATAACTCAATTCCTCTATTGTGGCCTCACAATATCAATCATTCAGTTAGACATCTCCAAAGATGTACTGCTAGCATTCTATCGCAAGACTTAATCTCATTCAGAGATTATTCTTTATTAACTTGCAATCATGACATCTATCGACTTACATGGGATAAACACTCATATACATAAGTATAACTATATATTTGAGATGTCACACATATTCACAAAATAACTTGTTAGTACCACATTGAACCTACCTTGTGAGATTTCCATTGAGTTAGGTTAGGTTACTACTGCTTGTAAATCCATAGTAGGTTTTAATCCCATCTCTAGCCTGGATTTCTGAACTAAAGCTAAAGCTAGACCTTTAGTTAGAGAATCAGTCATGTTATCTTTGGTACTAATAAAGTCCACAACTACAATCCCATCCAACACAAGTTCCCTTACAAACTTTAGTTTAATTTGAATGTATCTCTTTTACTTTTGATTGTACTTGGAATTATTGATTTTAACAATCGTTGTATGCTATCATAACGTACTGAGATTGCAAGAAAAGGCTTCTTTATCTTAGGTAAACCAGACATAAGTTCCTTTAACCATTCAACTTCCATTCTAGTTTCATCCAAAGCACATAACTTTGCTTCAAATGTAGATAGAAACAAAATGGTCTATTTCTTAGACCTCTAGGCAACAGAACTGCCACCTAAGGTATATACATACCTTGAAATCCCATTACTTCCAAAAGTCTTGGCTATCCAATTAACATTACTATATCCTTCCAGAATAGAAGGATGTTTTCCATAACGCAGTCCAAGGGAAATTGTTCCCTTTAAGTATCTAAATACTCTATCCAAGGCCTTCCAATGGGTTCTATTTAGATAATTTGTGTATATACTTAACTTACACATCGCAAATAAAATATTTAGTCTTGTGTAATTTGCAATTTGTGAATGTACCAATGATCTGTGAGTATCATAATTAATACATAGGAATTTCACTTTCATAGATTTTGAAGAATCATATGGAGTTTTTACAGGTCTACATGTAGTATAACCGAATCTCTCCAACATTTTCTCAACATAATGAGACTGAAAGAAAACTATACTATCTACTAACTTAGTGATTTTAAGTCTTAGAATCACATCAACAAAACACCCATATCCATCATTTCAAACTTACTACATAAGAATAATTTTGTCTCGTTAATAATACTTAAGTTAGATTTAAATAATAGTATATCATCCACATAAAGGTGCATAATAATGTATTTATCATTGACACTTTTGTAATAGACACATTTATGAGATTCATTAACACTGAAGCCAAAAGATAATATGTGTTAGAATAAATGGATCATTATATGGATTTTTATGTTATCCAGTTGATAGGTTACTTGTAGGTTAAGTATATCTTCTCCTATATATAGGAGATTGTAATCATTTGTCATGAGATAATATAGTGGTTTCTGTCTCATTCCACATGGTATCAGAGCCTAGGAAAAACCCTTGGGTTTGAGAGAGAGAGAGGGTGTGTGCACAGTAGCCGCCGCTGCTGTCGGTAGACTTCCGTCACAACTTTTTCTCGTTTGGCAATGGTTGATACTTCTTACAAGTTTGCACCTAATGCAAAGGGATGAGAACATGCTAAGAATGTTTGTGGTTACTTACATTACTTCTATGATGTCACTAATAAGTTTTCTGCCTCATTGTATCCTTTTGCAAATTATTTTTTTCAGACATTTGTGCTATACATGTGATGTTGAAGGATTTTTGTCAGAGTACTGTTCCTTTTATTTCTACAATGGACAATCGAATGAAGGTTAAATTTGACAAGTATTAGAATATTGCAAGTATGGTTTTGTCATTAGCTTCTATATTAAATCCTCGTTACAAAATGAACACAGTTGAGTTTTACATGAGAAAAATTTATGGTGTTGATGGAGAGCAACGTATTGTAGAGATAGAGGCATGCTTGATGGACTTGTACAATGAATACCAAATGAAAGTAGCAGATGATACACTTGTTTCAGGTGAGAGTGCTTCAGATGTAATTAATAGTCCACCACCTTCAGGAGATTATTTTCCCTATACACTATTTATTGTGTCTGCAACAATTGATGAGTATAATCAATACATTGATGCAAAGTCTACTGCATAACCATTAAAGAATGATTTAGAATCATACTTGGAGGATTCAGTGTCGTCTAGATAAGAAAAATTTGACATCTTAATTTGGTGTAGTGTAGAAGCACCTACGTATCGTGTGGTAGTTTGTATGACTCGTGATATCTTAGCTATTCCAGTATCTACTATTTCATTAGAGGCCGCTTTTAGTACCGAAGGTAGAGTGCTTGATCAGTATAGATGTTCTATGCATCCACCTACAGTTGAGGGTCTTATATGTGCACAAGATTGGATTAGAAATAAATTTCGTGGTAAGTTATAATTACACATTACACTTACTTTCTATTTTTATAAATTCATTTACATAAATTCTTTTGTTTTTTCATTGCATTTATAGGAGAAAATCTTGTTGATGTACTTCTTGGATCAATAACTGAAGATTTTGATGATGGAAACCTTGAAACAAGTAATTCTCATTCTCTTTTAGTCTTTGCTAGACATTCATAAAAATATTCTTATGATTTGTCTAATGTTTAATTTTTACATGCTAGCTAAGATGTTACATTGTTATTTCCTTTTTGTAAGGACATACATAACACAATACTCTTCAATTATGCTATTGTTGATGAAGAGCAACGTATTGTAGAGATTAAAGTACTCTTTAAGAATTTTTTCACCATCATTTTGTACTTTATTACATCTGCAATTTAGGTAATATCCTTCTTATGTTATGCTTGATGGCTTTATTAGCCATATCTTAATTTTGATGATAACAAAAGATTAATATGCTTTATGAGAATATTTCATAGCAAAGAAGATCAATGATGGACTCAGAAGAATCAAGCTTAGACGGGAAGCTATCAGAAGAAAAAGATATATGTGCTATCAAGAAGAATTCAAGATGAAGGAAAAGGAGAAGAAAAATTAAATAATATTTGTAATTATTTTTGATGTAATTTTCTATTCATTCATGTATTCCTAGGAACTTGTAATTATCTTCCAAATATCTCCATAGAGTCATAGGAAAATTGCCTTAGCTCCAAAACCAACCATTCATTGAAAAACATTCATTATAGGACTAAAGGTATTTTCGGCATACCGAATTTCCTCAGTATACCGAAATATATGCAGATTAGAAAAATCAGAAAAGAAACCCAGAACAGTATACCGAAATTCACTGGCATACCGAATTATTTTCGGTATACCGAAATGCTCAACCGTTGCACATTTCGATCAACCGTTGCACATTTCGATCAACCGTTTTGATTTCGACATACCGAATCAGTAGCCGTTGTTGAACGTTAGAAAGACGTTAGACACATTCTTATACCCATGTTTTCCTGTAAATAGGCCCCCATTCTTCACCTATCAAGCACGAATACTTCCTACCCCATATAGAGCTTCAAGCTATTCAAGGTTCCAAGCATTCCACTCCAATTTCATTAGAAAAACTCCCAAGGCAAGAGTGCTCCATTTCCATCCATCCACGTAGCCTGAAAGTATTTGGGAGACTATAAAAGAGTTGTAATCTTCATCCTTATTGAGTGAGTTCTTCTCTGGATTGAGAGAAGGAGCCCCGTCGTCGTCATCGTCTCTGGCCTTCCCACCGTCGACTCTCTCCTCCTTAGCTTCCAAGCCTGCCTGCCAGTCTAGGTCCTTCTGCCACCGCAGGCCACCTCTCCAGGCCTTCCTCCCACAGTCACAGGCCAGTCCAGGTCACCAGCTCCACAGTCGTCGATGTGTTGTTCGAGGGAGGAGGGAGAAGAAGAAGCCACAGTGAGAGGGAGAAGAGTGAAAAAGGAAAAAAGAAAAAAAAAGAGGAGAGAGAGAATGGAAAAAAAAAGGGGAGAAAGGTGAGAAAAGGTTAAAGGAGAAAAAGGAAGAAAAGAGGGTGAAAAGGTGAGAAAATGTTAGAGGGAAAAAAAAAGAGAAAAGAATATGTGAGAAGAAGATGAGAAAAAAAAACTTGTCTTAGACGGTCTTCAGATCTGACATCGTGTTCGTTGTGTGGACTTGTCACGTCCACACGTGCTGGTGCAGCAGTCAAGTTGCCTTGTTGATGATCTGATCTTATGTCGTCTCCGTTGTGTGGACCTGTCAAGTCCACGCGTTGATGCAGTAGTCCGACTGCTCTGTTAGTATGTTTTTTTAAATCAAGTCTTCTTCGTATCCATTTATGTAACAAGCTGTGCATATTAGATGCTCCAGCTTGAGGGGGAGTGTTAGAATAAATGGATCCTTATATGGATCTTTATGTTATCCAGTTAATAGGTTACTTGTAGGTTAAGTATATCTTCTCCTATATATAGGAGATTGTAATCCATTGTCATAAGATAATATAGTGGTTTCTGTCTCATTCCACAATATGATTTAATCAAACTTTTCATACCACTATTTAGAGACTTGTTTCATTCCATACATGGACTTTATAAGTTTGCACACCTCTTTTTCATTCCCTTGAGCTACAAAACCTTCTTGTTGATCTATATAAATCTCCTCTTAAAGATTATCATGCAGAAATGTAATTTTTACATCCATTTGTTGTATGATAATATTATGTATAGATGCCAGTGCAACAAGTACTATAATTGTAGTAAGACGGGAAATAGATGAATAGGTATCAAAATAATCTATTCCCTCTTGTTGTGTAAATCCCTTGACAACCAATCTGACCTTACACTTATTGATTATTCCATCTGCATTTAGTTTTTTCTTAAATATCCATTTACACCCAATAGTTATACACTCAGGTGGTAAATCAACCAATTCTTATTAGAGACAATTGATTGAATTTTACTATTGACAGATTCCTTTCAAAACTTCCCTTCTAGTGAAGCTATAGCTTGCTAAAATGTTACAGCATCATCCTCCACATTGAAACAAAATTACTTCCAAGATCTTTGGGTATCTTAGCTCTCTTACTTCTTAAGCTCAGTTATTTCTATGATCTAATCTAGAAATAGCACTATCAGGTTCATTCACTACTTTTGTCATCCTTTCCACATAGTCGGGAATTGAATCAATAATAGGAATAGGATCTACAGAAGAGACACTTTGAAAAACACCTGTTTTCATGAGAAACACATTCTTAAAGAATGTTTCATCACGAAATTCTACTAAGTATTAACATCTATGTCGAAAACATCAAATCTTATGACTAAGAATCTATAGGCATAACTAATTTCCACATAACCCAAAAATATAGCATCTACTGTTTTAGGTCTTAATTTCTTTTTATTGTGTGTTTTGAGATCAGTACTTTTGCAAGAAACCCCTACACTTTGAGATATTTGAAACTTGTCTTGCGACCTCTCCAAAGCTCTAAAAGACTACTTTCTTTATGTTTATGGAAAACTCTATTCAAAATATGACAAACCATATTTAAAATTTTCCCCTATATATAAATAGTTAAACCAAAACTTTGTAGTAGAGCATTTATAATAATTATCGGGGTTCTATTTTCTATTCTGTTATTTCATTAGACTGTGATGAATAAGGAACTGTAGCTCCATGTACAATACTGACACTTTGACAGTATTGTTGAAACATGTTAGACATGTACTCTTCACCTTTGTCAGATCTTAATCATTTAAGTATCTTGCTAGTTTGAGTTTTAACTTCACTTTTATAAATTAAAAATTTATTAAGAGTCTTATCTTTTCAGTAAATAGACATAACAGTATTTACTACAATCATCAATGAACGTAATGAAATATTTCTTATTATCCTTAATTATCATGTCATTAAATTCACAAACATCTATATACACTAAATCAAGTACATCTGATTTTCTATCAACCATATGAAAAGATTTCCTAGATTGTTTAGCCTACATATATATTTTACACTTATATTTTTTATCAATGGCAATCTTTGAAATAAAATTCAAATTCATCATTCCTTTTAGGGAATCAAAATTATTGTCTTAAACGTTCTTGCTAAATATCAGAAGATTCGATACTATAAATGACAGAATGAACATTATCATCATTTACACATGCATTATTAACATGTTCAACATGAAATTTAAACAAATCTTCAACATCACATAAATAACATTTTCCATAAAAAATACTAATATTTAAATGTAAAACAACAACTTTATTACATTTACAATCTAATCGAAAACACTCTTTAACTAATATGAAACCACTCAAAATGTTCCGACATATCGTAGGAACATGTCTAACTTTGTATAAAGTCAGAACCTTTCCAAAAGAAAATTTCAATTCCATATGACCTTCGTCTTTCACATCTACAATCATTAGGTCCTCAAACATTACTGTCATCCCACTGACGAGCTGATAAAACACAAACAGAGACTTGACAGTGCAAACATGCACATTAGCTTTAATGTCAATAATCCAGTAATGTAGTTCATAAATAGTAAAGAGTTTAGATTTTACAGTAAGATACCCATTATTGTTTCCAAGAGTAGAGGTCATCATGTTGACTAACGCTTTATCAGTGGCCCCAGGTAACTTGACTTCCTTATATGGACAGACATTCCTTCGCCTAATGTCCAACTTGACCACAAATCCAACACGATTTGTTCCTAAACATTTTCTAGATCTTGTTCTTTACTTTAATTTTTATTTTTGATTTTCCTTTTTGATCTTTACTTAGTTTGTTTTCAATTGTCACATTAATCTAAGCATTGCTTTCTATAGACATCATAGTTTTCTAGCTCCTGTGTTCTTCTTCTATTGCTATGTCAATCATAAGATCATCAAGTGTCAAATTTCCCTTCTTATACTTGAGATCTAGACCAAAATCCTTCCAAGACTTCGGAAATTTCTCAATGATTGACATAACAATAATTTTTTTAGAAACATCATGTTTGCCTCCTGAAAGCGATAACCGAAGAATAAAAATTCATGAACTTGTTCAATCATCAACTTGTTCTCAGCCATCTAATATTTTAAAAACTTAAAAACAAAATACTTCTTTAAACTTTGATCCTCAATATTAAATTTCCGATCTAGAGTACTTCAATGCACCTTTGCTATTGAGGAGGAAAAGGTACTGTATATATCAAATAATACATTGAATAGTGCTAATAGTATACAACAATGTGTCAATTAATCTCTCTCCTTCCATTAATTTTCCCTACGCTTTTAGGGTCAGAAGCATCTGATTCAAGATAGTCAAACTCTATAAATGACAGCAACTCTAGCATGGTTAACTATATCTTCATACATTATTGCCAACATTTAAAGTAGGGACCAGAGAATTTCTCCAACCATGTCTACCATAAATCTAATCGAGACAGTACTAAACATGTTAAATAAGGTTATTTTCTCTAAAAATGATGGAATAATACATGAAGTTATATGTATAAACATATTGATTGTGTTAATTAACATGTCAATCACAACCATACTATAAGATCCAGGAAAAATTAGAATAAATAATGCAAGGAATAAAAACAAAATAGGAAAATAGAGTTAAATCTTATCTAATCGAGTCATTTCAAAGGACTTGCCATAGAGAAAATAACGACCCTCTATCGGTACATAGGGTTTCATGCTTTTCCTATCAAGATAAAACGATCTAGTAGATGAAGAACATACTGGATTCTCGTCTACACAGCGATCATACATCAATCGCCTTTGAATCAAATAGTACATCAATCATAGAGAGTCATAATTCAATTTCTAGGGCACAGAGTCGTCAGAGAGAATAGACAAGTGCAAGAGAGAAAGAAGTAGTCTTCAAAAACCATCGCTCCTCTCATCTTATACATCCATCCCTTACAAGTCTAATTCTTTCCATACGACGTGCCTATTAAAGGACGAGTTTTGACCAACCCAATTGTAATTAATTAAGACCTTAATTAAACTTAATTAGTAAATATAATTTTATACAAAAAGTACCCAAAAACCAAAGATCATTCCCTCAAGTCTAAGACTGACCCAACCCGACAAACATGTGCGTGTATGTGGTCATCCATGTCTAATTCAAGTTCTTGTGAATACTTGTTCTAGAACTTTTTGAAAATAAGACCATCTAAGTTTTTACACTTCTCCAACGAGAGACTTCTCACAAACATGCACAAAACTACCCTCTAAAACATTTCCTTCAAAATATTTCCTTTCTTGGATTTACAATTTTGGACTTACTACTAGACATTTAATCCTTATTAATAAAAACAATGTAATGGACTTAACATAAGTATTATTTAATCAAGTATCATGAGCCTAATTAAGTTCAACTTAAACCTAATTAATTAAATATTCAACACATACAAGCGATAGGATGAAGAGGGAAGTAAATGACTTAATAAATGTAGAATCTAGCACATATACAATCATAGATTAGTTAAAATCCACGTAATCTTCAATGTTTCGATGATTCCGAGTGTGTAATTCTGACGATATATTTCGACGATAGCCAATTCACAATCACAATGATCGAGACAAAAAGGAAAGGTCATGGTAAACCTAAGGATTTTAAAAAAAAAATCCCCACATGCATTTCTACTGCATATCCCAAATAAAACTGCAGGAGATACTTTTGCACTTGAATTTTTAATTAACTTGATCTAAGACTATCAATTGAGAAGGCTAATTCCATTTTTCATTGGATGGAAATTCATGTCTAGCCATGGTAAAAAAGTCCTAGAAGTTTGAACATTATATAAAACAGAAAAATATGAGATCAAGCCCGTTTTTGTGTAGGTGCCTGTAGGCATCTTAAGTCAAAACATTCTCAACCGTTGGATTGAGTCAACGATTATGATCACATTATGTTATAGGGCACAAATTCATTCCTCCCATTCTCCTCTTTCGTTTCTCAATCTCAACGGTTGGTGGCTAGGGAAGGTTTGGGAGAGTTGACGGAGGTGGAAGGAAGGGGATGACCTCAATGACGATAGAAGAAGAGGAGTGGAAGGTCAACTAAGACAGTCAGCGGCCAACGACGGCAATGGGAAGAGGAAGAGGAGAAGCTTTGTGATGGATAAGTAATCTCTATTTTAATGTATTTGATGTATGTAGCAAAAATTTAAACTGACAAGCTCACAATGATAGCAGGTCTTGTATTTCTTTATACACGAACCTAACAATTTGTAGAAACTAAAAGTAGACTTTTTTTTTTTGAGTGATAGCAGACCATGCTTTTGGATTTACATGTCAACCCATTACAGGTGATGGCTCATGATTTTCTTAATCCACTAAGTATAAAAATATGTAACACCTAGAGTTGTAGTTTGAAATAATATCTATTTTGATATTGAGATTTTATGTCGATGGTTGTGCCTTGGGACTTGTTTCCCTATGATTATGGGAATGTGTGGTTGTATTTGAATGGTTTGTGAATGATTTTTACAGTTGGAGCTCTTGTTTTCTCTCTGGTGTCCTGGAATAAGGGCCAAGCGAGGATAGGTGGCGAGAATAGGTGAAGAAAATTACTAACGAAAATTAGCGATGAGTCCTTTGAACAGTGTTATGTCAGAAAAACAGTAAACGTCGCTTGACACCTGTGCCCAGGTCTTCCGCCAATCTCGCTGTCCCGTCAGCACTTGACATGCTATCGCCTTGATTGCCACGTCCCACCAACGCCACCTAGGTGTTTAAAACACTCCATCCTCACCCTGCAAGGAAGATAGAGAAAGAGGGGAAGGGAGAAAACGAGAGAGAGAGCGAGAGGGAGGTGTGAGCCACTGGTCTTCCACCGCCACCAGAGGTCGCGACCAAGAGGCAGAGCGTGTCGTCGGTGCCGCGTGGACATCGGGGAAGCTCACCGGAGATCGCTGGAAAGCTCGCTGGAGAAGAGAAACGCCTACAAACTCCAACCGATATGCGTTTCCCCCTCTTTTCAATCCCTCGAAGCATGACTAAGGTTGATTCTGGGGTGTAGAACATCATGGTTGCTTGAGAAACAAGATTTGTATGCTGGTGTATGATTTAAGGATTATTCAAGAGATTTCTTGGAATATTGAGAAAAATCATGTGATAACTGAAAATAAATGAGTTTCATGTGAAATCCATGATGTAAATATGTTATGCATGCTCTGTGATATGTGTTTTTATGCCCTGGATGTGAGGAATACTTGGTTGCAAATTTTCAATGCGTCTTGTTAAGATTTGAGGATTTCTAGTAATGACTTCAATTGTCTGGTTTTCTGAACTTTTTGTATAAGGGCCAAGCGGAAATTTCTAGCAGAACTCTTTGGCGGAAACAAGTGGCGGATCCTACTGGTAGAAATAGCTAGCAGATCCAAGTTGCGGTTTTGCCTGACGAAAATGGCCAACGAATCCAACATCTTCATTAGCTCTGTTTTCAATAATTGTGCTTTAATTTAGAATGTGAATAAATCTTGTTAATGCATGCAAACCCATAAATGATTAAATACGTGTGATAATGATTATTGAAGAACCATATTGGGGCAAATGAATATGAAACAAAAGTGTGATACCAATGATTTCCTAAAGATGAATAGGAAATACTTGAAAATATGATTTTGAGCTCATAAGTGACTAAGTAAAAGAAAAATGGGGTTTTGATGAGGAATTAAGAGATTTTTGAGAATAAAGTTTTGAAAAGGCTTTTTCAAAATAAATGCATTTGTTTAAAAAAAAAATTTACCAAGTTTTGTAGGAACCACATAGAGACTGATTAGCCATACCAACGAGGGGTAGTGAGACTTCTGAGTAGTCAGAGACGGGCCGTGGGCTATGGTTGCCAGAGTTGGTCCGAAGGGTAAGTCTCATGACTGTGTGCTGTTGTAGTATTGTAGGGTCCGAGAAATAATAAACCTAGAGATCCCTCAGTGCAAGTGTTGGGTGGGCCTAGGGTTAGAGTCCTCAAATACTCGAACATCCAAGGACGTCGAGAGGATGCACTCCGTACTTGTATCAATGAGAGAACATTACTTTGAAGCTACAGCTGATTGAACTCCTACGCGAGGTGATTCACCGCGATATTGCAGTGTGGACGAAGATGAAACCTCACCAACTACTTGAGGCCAGGTCAGTCACATGTGGTTAAGGTGACACGACAGGTTTTGTTGAAACAATGTAGGTGTGATTTTGAACTAGAATCGAACTGTATTTTAACTTATGGTTTTGAGTCGATTCTAACCGAACTGAGACTTAATTTTGAACTAATTTCTAACCGTGATATTATTGTGATTTATGAGATGAGATTAATTGTGTTTTGACTAGTCACTAGTAGAAGAATTTGCCTATTGGAGATGCATGAAAAAAATTTGCAAAGATGCATAGAATTTCAAATAAAAGAAAGGAAATGGCTTTGAAAAGCATGCATGAGATTTAAAAAAAAAAGGAAAGAAAAATGTTTTGAAAAGCACATGATTTGTAAACGGATTCCGTATATTTTTGTAAATAGATTTTCATTTTGTACTTTCTTTTAGCTATAGAGGTTTTCTTCTAATTTTGGTGTGTGTTTCAGGACGCATACTGGGTGACATTGATATCACTCACGCGTTGTTTTAAATTATTTTGTTTCAAGTGCATAGTTGGAGATGCAGCTTTGCTCTAGTGCGATTTTCGAAATCACTTAGCCACACACAAGTCTAATTTATGATTTGGAATCATTATTTAATTGTTATTTCAAGTAATTTAAATTTAAATAAATTATTTGGGTAACTTCTGTACTGTTGTGTAACACCAGAGCGTTACAAAATATCTTAGAGCAATCGACAATATCTCACTCCATTCTAATGCAACATTACAGAAAATAAACTTATGAAGCATAAGACATGTTTAATAAACTGCAAAGAGGGAAATCATAGGACAAAAGCTTAAATGATTTTAGTACAAGAATTATAAAATCTACCTCTATTTACTGTAGAACTTGGTTTACACTTTCAGTCATGTTAACATGACCTCCAAGGCTTCAAAAGAAAACTAACAGTTCCATTCTACTATTACCCATAAACCAACAAATCACATCTTATTTTAAGAACCATGTGATTTTCCAAGAATTTGTAGTGAGCACTCAATACTACATACTAAACTAATGAGTGTCTCTTAAATGTATAAAAGAATTTATGCATTAATTGATACATCATTAGTTGTGTTACTTCTGTCAATAGGTACCTTGGGACGGAGTCTCTATTTAGCATTTATTGGAGATATAGTTGAGTATTTTACCTTGTTCCATAAATATCTATTTACCTTGTTTATTAAAATGTTGACTTAAACTAACACCTTGTCCAAAAATTGTGATTCATTAGAACTCTTCAAGTTTTATGCTCCGATTATTCCTTGAAAAAGTTAATACTTAACGTTGGCATCAAAACAAGACAAAAGAAATCCTACAAACTCAGCAAGTAATAAAGAATGATTTGTATAATAGCAATTCATAAATTTTACCAAGAGCAACTACATATAGCTATTTACCAAGAATGATCTCAATTTTCACCTTATTTATTTGTAGATAATATTTCAAAAAAAAATGTAGTAGAAGAAGATCTTATTTGTTGTCAATGTCGTTTGATCACAGCTGTAAAGATATCGTAGACCGCTGCTAATCCTTGTCGACGATTTTTCATATGTTCAAAATTTTCTCTTAATGCAAGTCATAGTCAACGTCATTGTAACTTTTTTAAGTGATTTGATAAAGAGATAAGTAATAGAAGCAAGGAAGTTATTTTACAAGTGATGAATGACAAACTTCAAACAGAGATCTGTGTTCAAGAATTACAAGGTCGTCTTCCAAAAGTTGAGGCTCATAATAATAAATTACTTGAAAATTTTAGTATTTATGAAAAAGAAACCAATATTTGTATGGAATTTATGAACCTTTTTTGCTAGTAAAATGAATGTTGTAAATTTTGTAGTAGTTTGTATTTTAGATACTTCTAATGAAATCAAATTAACAATAACTTTTAAGCAGTTAATCTATTAATGGCAATACGATCACTCTCTGTTTCCACAGAATTTGAAAAATATGACAACATAGAATACCTTCATGTTCAAATTTCTTACACGAACAAAAAACAGAGATTTCAAGACCAATGTTAAATAACACAGACTACGGTGTGTATTCTTTTCCATACTTCCAAACATAGTATTGAGCACTATTTCCTATCTTGACTATCTTTTGACATATAAAATAGATTAACTGCTTAGAAGTTACTACGATTGATTTCATTAGAAGTATCCAAAATACAAACTATTATAAAATTTACAACATTCATTTCACTAGCAAAAAAGTTCATAAATTCCATACAAATATTGACTTCATAAATACTAAATTTTTCAAGTAATTTATCATTATGAGTCTTAACTTCTTGAAGACGACCTTGTAATTCTTGAACATGAACTTCTACTTGAAGTTTATCATTCATCACTTGTAAAATAACTTCCTTACTTCGATTACTCATCTCCTTATCAAGTAAATTAAAAAATTTACAATGACGTTGTCTATGACTTGCATTAAGAGAATATTTTGAACATTTGAAAAATCGTCGACCAAGATTAGTAACGGTCTACGATGTCTTCACAGCAACAATCAAACGACATTGACAACAAATAAAATCTTCTTCTACTAAATTTCTTTTTGAAATATTATCTGCAAATAAATACGATGACAATTGAGATCATTCTTGGTAAATAGCTATATGTAGTTGCTCTTGGTAAAATCTATGAATTGCTATTACACAAATCATTTTTTATTACTTACCGAGTTTGTAAGATTTTTTTTATCCTGTTTCTGATGCCTACGTTAAGTACTTACTTTTTCAAGGAATAATCAGAGCATAAAATTTAGCATGTTAACATGGCATAAAACTTGAAGAGTTCCAATGAATCACAATTTTAGGACTAGGTGTTAGTTTACATCAAGATTTTAATAAACAAGATAAATAAATATTTATGGATCAAGGTAAGATACTCAGCTGTATCTACAATAAATGCTAAATAGAGACTCCATCCCAAGACACTAATTGACAAAAGTAACACAACTAATGGTATATCAAATAATGCATGAATGCTTTTATACATTTAAGAGACACTCATCAGTTTAGTATGCAGTATTCAGTGCTCACTACAATTTTTTGGAAAATCACATGATTCTTAAAATAAGACGTGATTTGTTGGTTTATGGGTAATAGTAAAATGAAACTGTTAGTTTTCTTTTGAAGCCTTAAAGGTCATGTTAACATGGCTAAAAGTGTAAACCAAGTTCTACAGTAAATAGAGGCAGGTTTTATAATATCTTGTACTAAAATTATTTAAGCTTTTGTCCTATGATTTCCCTCTTTGCGGTTTACTAAACATGTCTTATGCTTCATAAGTTTATTTTCTGTGATGTTACACTAGAATGGAGTGAGATATAGTGTCAGATCTTGCTGATTGCTCTAAGATATTCTTGTACTTAGTGGATTAAGAAAATCCTGAGCCATCACGTGTAATGGGTTGACATGTAAATCCAAAAGCATGGTCTACTACCACTTCAAAAAAAAACATGGTCTACTTTTAGTTTCTGTGAATTGTTAGGTTCGTGTATAGAGAAATACAAGACCTGCCTTCATTATGAGCTTACCAATTTAAATTTTTGCTACATGCATCAAAATAAAGATTATTTATCCATCACAAAGCTCCTCCTTTTCCTCCTATTGTTGTTGTCAACCACCGACTACCCCAGTTAACCTTCCATTCCTCTTTTTCCATCGTTGTCAAGGTCGTCCCCTTCCTTTCACCTCCGCCACGCAATCGTCAAGCTCGTCCCCTTCCTTCCACCTCTGCCAACCCCCCCAAACCTCCCCTAGCCACTAGCCGATGAGATTGAGAAATGAAAAAGGAAAATGGAACGAATGAATTTGTACCCTATATTATAATGTGATCACACCCGTTGGCTCAATCCAACGGTTGTCAATGCTTTAACTTAAGATGCCTACAAGATTTGATCATATAGGCACCTACACAAAAACAGGTCTGATGTAACATTGACATAGTCGCAGCCAAACATTGAGGGTAGAGGTTGCGCAGGGGCAGGGATACTTGCCACCCACCCTCCTATGTTTAAAAGAAATCCTATTATAACTATTCATTTATAAAGTAAAAAGTTAGACAGTAATGTAAAATGTTCATTCTATTTAAATTCAAATTTTATTACACTTTAATATTATGCAAATTTTAAGAAATTTAAATACAATAATGCAAAATTTATAAACAAATCTCATGTTTGATAACTTTATAAAAACTAAAATTATCTTTTAGTGACTTCTTTTGTAAATAACAAAAATATCAAGGGCAGCCCTCTCACAATTGCACCCAGTGTGGCCACACCACGGTCCAACCATACTTGATCAAAGTCCTTGTAAGTACTCATGTTTTAATAGTTATATTTTAGGTACTTCATTCAAAAGAGAAATAAGACCATATGTGGTTTCTAAAAATCATTCTTATTTATATTAATAATTTTTTTATTATATTTAACAATATATATAATGCAAAATACCACCCCTCCTTAGTTCAATTCCTAGCTTTGCCATTGATCGCAACAAAGATCATTCTAAGTATATAAAATCAATACAACAAAAGGTCAAATGTGCTTCTTTGGCGCTCGGGAAAAATAATGATTACAAAAAATTATCATTACAGCCTTTAATGTTTAAAGACAATTACATTTAGATTAAGAAATGTTTAAAACTCGATTTTGCCGAGTAACTTCTATGATAAATACAAATATTGTCAATATAAGGGGACTATGCTACAGAATACACTCAAGGAAAACGCCTGAACAAAGCATTTAATCTTTTGTTTAAAATTTGGCAAGAAGTCTAGTCAACTCACTTACTGAAGCTCACAAAGTACACAAGTTCCCAATGATTCACCAGCAAAATCCATTTCTTCTGCAAGACATAGGAAAGATTAATCACAAAACATTAAATCAGAGTAGTCATTTTGAGTCAACAGAAGTGGACAATCTGCAACATGATGGCATGATTGAAATGAACAAAAGATGACCTATGATTTAAACTTCAACAAAAATAAACACAAAGTTGGAAGTTATTTACTTGTTGGAGTGGTTTATCAAAGTTGCAAAGGAAAAGAAACATTAATCATGGACGAAGGTATGGCCAAGTTTGTGTCATAATAAAAAAGTCAACAGGATGCACAAAAGCATGAACAAGCTAAATTCAGATGTCAACATATATTTGTTCAGACATCTAATCCTTGTCACAATTACAACATAGTTTACCAATAACACCTGTGCTGTATATATTTTAACAGATAATAAAAAATCACATTCTCTGGGTTTCAATAGAGAGGTAAACTTCTCGTGCATTCTCCAACAATTACCACATAGAGATGTTATGGCCAGTTCCAGATTTTGCTGCTTTTTTTTTCCTTCAAAAATGTATCATGTAATCCTTAGTCTGATCAGTTTGACATCCCCAGTTTTCATATATATTGGGAAGACCTTCAGCTTGTGACTGAAGGGGTGTGCAATTTAAATTTTGATGTCAACATAGTTATGTCCGGTGATCTTCCACTAACTAACTAAAGAAAACAATCTAGCTTGGATTATGTATCTTTCACTAATCCACTAACTAAAGATCTAACGTACTCCGATGAAACAGAAAGAACAAGAACGGCAAATTGATAAAGGAGATCAATCACCTAAGAGGCGGTCCGAATCTCACCCATGGAACTGAAAAATAAGATCAATTGCGTCTCTCCGCCGACTCCTGACCATATCCTCCACCGCAGACTCCTCGTCGCAAACCCTCCCTGCGAGCCACGACGAGGGGAAATTCCGCTTCCTCCGCTTGCCGTGAGCGCTGTTGATAGAGCACTCCTTCATCTCCTCCTCCATCTCGTCAACCTCCGCCCTCGACACCTCGGGTCCTCCCGTCTCCGCCTGCTCCATGGCCCCCTCCAGCATCGGCACGTCGGCGACGGGATCGATGCGGGAGAGGAAGGAGGCGATCGCCTCGTGGGCGGCGCGGAGGGAGGAGATCAGCTGGGGAGTGGAGGAGACACGCTTGAGGGATTGGGTAGCGTGGTCGAGGGCGGAGAGAAGGTCCGGTGGCAGCGGTGGTGGTGGTGAGGTGGAAAGGGGCGTCCGGTTGGGGTGGGGAGTGGTGGCAGCAAAGCGTTCATCCATTAGTAACAGTGGGCATCGGAATTTCCTGCTGGTTTGCCTTTGGGGCGCGAGGTTTTATTGATCGCTGGCCGTCGAGGAAATTTTATTCACATTTCATTTTAGGGATTTTTGCCTGCATGCCCTTAAAATGTAGTATATCTACCAATACGTCTGTATATAAAACCTATTTTCTTGTATAATGTATATTCTTATATACTCATTCGATATGCTTGCATACCCTCCCCATTACAGTCCCTTGTGTAACCCTAGTTAGGCTCCTAACCCACAATGTAAAATAACTGACCTACCCTTCCTTCCTAACACCACGTGACAGAAGGATTGACTAAATCCTAACATCCCCTTGTTTCTTCCCAAATCTTCCCTCCAAAATCCCAACAATCCTTCTTTCTCAACCATCTGAAACATTAAGAAACAGTGAGAGAAGACTAGCACTATGTGTAAAGTGTTACATAATAATTGACAGAGGAATACCAAATCATCAATAACTAAATCAAATTTTGTCTCCTCCTCCAAGTAGAAAGTCTTTGTACCCTTTCTTTTCCTTTGTGGATCGACAATTGTAAAATCTTGAATTTTCTCTTCTAGTGTTGCACATTTCTTTGGCACATTTTGGATGTACGTTCTAGAGGTACGTTTTAACCACACATTGCTATGACACGTTTGGGTCATTTCAAGATCTGTGCAAAAAGAGAATTTTAGAGTTGATTTGTAAACCCTAAAGCACCCTATAATGTATGTGGAGAATTGAAATGTAAACAGATTGTAGACCTTTTCAGTAAATCAAGCTTATTGTTAGTTGCTTGTATTTATGACTTATTATGGTACTAATCTTTGGAAACTTATGAGTTTTGTAATCACATAAACCTTGATGATCAATTGAAAGAGTTAAAGATTTGTTTTAAGTGATTCTTGGGCATTTTTGCATGTTTTCTACATGTGATTGTGCATGGGTTCTTGTTGAGTAGCAAGTGGTTGCTAACTCCAAGCATGTATTGGTGGGGGTGTGAGTTCTGTCGTGGATGCATGGGGGCGTCATGCCACCTATAACCAAGCCTACGTAAAGGGAAGGACTATATAAGTCAACCTACTCAACATTAGATCCTCACCACTACTTAAGAAACGAGAGTGAGAGAGAGGCACTGGGTTGTTGAGAAAGGGCACTCAATGGGCTAGTGAGCTGAGGAGCGCATCTTGGGTGGTATTGCAACCACTCCTACTCCTATGTGGATGTCTCTCCATGGTGTTTCTATGACCTTCGGTAGATCCAAGCAATGGCATACTACGATAAGCCATTGGGTCACATTGTAGGTTCCTTTTCCTACTTTTCTTGTCGCAAGCCTAATAATAATTCTTTGCTTGATTGATATTGTGTTGAACTTCGAGAAGGAGGCCAAGAGTTGTGTGGGGTTACCAGTGATCATCGGTGAGCTTGAGCAACTCTAGTGGTTGTGGTCGATTGTTGGGTTTGTGGGCTTTAAGGTGAGCTCAATTGGGTTTCGGGGTGTAGACCTTTGTTCATCCTTATGCATGCACTTGATTTCAGGTTTCTTTGTGCCTAAGGAAATGCGAAGCTCAGAAAAGGTCATGTCGAGGTGATCGAAGTGGTTGTGTGAAGGCTTCGACATACTATGGTCATAGAGTTTTTGTTAGATTCATCTTACCTAATTTTAGGTACTCACCTTAAATTAGGACTTTTAATCCCTTTCTTTTATGTGACATGTTAGGATTCTATGGTGGATTTATGATTATATGCATCGAATATACTTGTCATGATTTTTATAAGTTTTTGTGGATTTTTATGACACTCTATGGGTATTCTATCCAGAATCAAGGAATTTTGGGCGTCAAGCGCATTAATGTGGATAAGGAATAGGGTTGTAAACGGATCGGGTTGGGTCGAGTTAAAGGTCTACCCTAATCCTAACCCATCCTTTCTTAACGGGTAACGAGTCGGATTAATATCCGTCTTACAAAATTCTAGTCGCTACCCTACCCACTACCCATTAGAATAACGGATGATGGGTAGGGTTAACGGCTGAATTTTTTATATTGTTAAAATCTAAATTTATATCATTTTATAGGTGATAGATAAGATTAATGGGTGATGGGTATTGGGTAGGGTTAACAGGTGAATTTATTTTATTATTAAAATCTAAACTTATATCATTTCAAGAGCTTTCATCATTTCATGGACTAAATTTAACTCAAGGTAATCATGTTAATAATTCATAATAGCATTATAATTTATAAGAATTGATCATAATATAGTAATCAACACAACCACCAGGAGATAAAAGTTTTACATATGTTTGATTAAAAATCAAAATGAGTCTAAATACTACATTGTTTAATTAAAAACCAAAATATTGCAGCTCGAAAAAAAACATCTAAGAGACACTCAAAGGTCAAAACTCCACAAGAGGAATAAAAGATCAAAATATAGAATTGAATGGCTTCATTTCTTCTTCCTAGCCTTTGTCTGCGAATAACATAAGGAAAAGTCAGCATATTATTCAAAGAAACACATCTAGTGGTGAAAAAATTACCTAAATAAAAGGTCAGCATTGTTAGGTTCTTTAGGCTTCACTAGAGAGGGGTGAATAGTGATTAATAAAAATATTTGCAATATTAAAGTTTATTTAACAAATTTTAAGTTTTTAAGTAAATAACATGTAAGTTGAGGAATTTGGATACTAAACTAAAACATACAAAGAAAGGGATAAGAGACAATGATATGCACAAGTAAATTTATAGTGGTTCAGCCTCCCCGGCCTAGTCCACTCCTCGAGTACCCTTCGAGAATTTCACTAACCTAATCTTGTTCCGGGCCAAGATCGTGCCATACACGCTTGACGAATTCTCGCCAAGCTTCGCAAAAACTACGGCTTCCTTCTCTCAATCCGGAGAAGAACTCACTCAATAAGGATGAAGATTACAACTCTTTTATAGTCTCCCAAATACTTTCAGGCTACGAGGATGGATGGAAATGGAGTACTCTTGCCTTAGAAGTTTTTCTAATGAAATTAGAGTGGAATGCTTGGAACCTTGAATAGCTTGAAGCTCTATATGGGGTAGGAAGTATTCGTGCTTGATGGGTGAAGAATGGGGGCCTATTTATAGGAAAACATGGGTATAAGAATGTGTCTAACGTCTTTCTAACATTCAGCAACGGCTACTGATTCGGTATGTCAAAATCAAAACGGTTGATCGAAATGTGCAACGGTCGAGCATTTCGGTATACCGAAAATAATTCGGTATGCCGAAAATCTCTGATTTGGTATGCCAGTGAATTTCGGTATACTGTTCTAGGTTTCTTTTATGATTTTTCTAATCTGCATATATTTTGGTATACCGAGGAAATTCGGTATGTCGAAATACCTTTAGTCCTATAATGAATGCTTTTCAATGAATGGTTGGTTTTGGAGCTAAGGCAATTTTCCTATGACTCTATGGGGATATTTGGGAGATAATTACAAGTTCCTAGGAATACATGAATGAATAGAAAATTACATCAAAAATAATTACAAATATTATTTAATTTTTCTTCTCCTTTTCCTTCATCTTGAATTCTTCTTGTTAGCACATATATCTTTTTCTTCTGATAGCTTTCCGTTTAAGCTTGATTCTTCTGAGTCCATCATTGATCTTCTTTGCTGTGAAATATTCTCATAAAACATATTAGTCTTTTGTTATCATCAAAATTAAGATATGGCAAATAAAGCCATTAAGCATAACATAAGAAGGATATTACCTAAATTGCAGATGTAATAAAGTACAAAATGATGGTGAAAATTTTCTTAAAGAGTACTTTAATCTCTACAATACGTTGCTCTCCATCAACAATAGCACAATTGAAGAGTATTGTGTTATGTATGTCCTTACAAAAAGGAAATAACAATGTAACATCTTAGCTAGCATGTAAAAATTAAACATTAGACAAATTATAAGAATATTTTTATGAATGTATAGCAAAGACTAAAAGAGAATGAGAATTACTTGTTTCGAGGTTTCCATCATCAAAATCTTCAGTTATTGATCCAAGAAGTACATCAACAAAATTTCCTCCTATAAATGCAATGAAAAAACAAAAGAATTTATGTAAATGAATTTATAAAAATAGAAAGTAAGTGTAATGTGTAATTATAACTTACCAAGAAATTCATTTCTAATCCAATCTTGTGCAATATAAGACCCTCAACTGTAGTTGGATGCATAGAACATCTATACTGATCAAGCACTCTACCTCTGGTACTAAAAGCGGCCTCTAATGAAATAGTAGATACTGGAATAGCTAAGATATCACGAGCCATACAAGCTACCACACGATACGTAGGTGCTTCTACACTGCACCAAATTAAGATGTCAAATTTTTCTTGTCTAGGCGAAACTGAATCCTCCAAGTATGATTCTAAATCATTCTTTAATGGTTGTGCAGTAGACTTTGCATCAATGTATTGATTATACTCATCAATTGTTGCAGACACAATAGATAGTGTATAGGGAAAATAATCTCCTGAAGGTGATGGACTATTAATTACATCAGAAGCACTCTCACCTGAAACATGTGTGTCATCAGCTACTTTCAATTGGTATTCATTGTACAAGTCCATCAAGCATGCCTCTATCTCTACAATACGTTGCTCTCCATCAATACCATAAATTTTTCTCATGTAAAACTCAACTATGTTCATTTTGTAACGAGGATCTAATATAGAAGCTAATGACAAAACCATACTTGCAATATTCTAATACTTGTCAAATTTAACCTTCATTCGATTGTCCATTGTAGAAATAAAAGGAACAGTACTCTGACAAAAATCCTTCATCATCAAATGTATAACACAAATGTCTGAAAAAAATAATTTGCAAAAGGATACAATGAGGCAGAAAACTTATTAGTGACATAATAGAAGTAACGCAAGTAACCACAAACATTCTTAGCATGTTCTCATCCCTTTGCATTAGGTGCAAACTTGTAAAAAGTATCAACCATTGCCAAACGAGAAAAAGTTTCCTTGAATTCTAAAACAGTTTGCAACATAAGGAAGGTGAAGTTCCATCTTGTTGAAACATCTAAAACAAGAGATTTGTTTGGAGCTTTTACTTAACTAGCCACTTTTTTGAAAGTCTGCAATCTTAATGTGGAAAACTTAACATACTTCATACTCTCACGCACTTTTGTTGTGACCTCCCTTATGATCTCAATTCCTTCTTCGACAATCAAATTCAAAATGTGTGCATAACATCTAACATGAAATAATTGCCCATATGCCACAAGAGTACTAACAAGAAGTTTCTCCAAAATTTCTCTAACAAAAGCATCATTTGTGGAACAATTATCTAAAACAATAGACATTAATTTTCTATCAATGTTCCATTTATACAATTTCTTCAGACTGGCTTTTAAAAGTGCAACAACAGTATGAGGAGCATCAATTACAGAAAAATTTAAAATTCTTTTCTACAATTTCCAGTAATCATCAATCTAGTGTGTTTTCAAAGGAAAATAGCCCTTGTTTTGATTGGATGTCCACATGTTAGTGGTAAGGCTAATACGACAACTAAGTGTCTTTAAATGGTTATATAATTTCACCTTATCTTCTTCATATATATTCATGCAATCTTTTTTTATTGTGGTATGTAAAACCATTCTAAACAGTGGTTGAAGATTTCTAATGAATTTTCGAAATCTAGCATAATCAACAATAGCAAAAGGATATTCATGAAGAATGATCATACAAGCAAGATTTGTTCTACTCAATTCTTGATCAAAATTCCAATTTCGTAAGTCTATAGCATTTTCTCTGTTCTTTTTCTATCCTGCCACACTTATTAACATTTGATGAACATCTTGCTTTACTTTTGAGGGATGCTTAAGTTTCAAGTGTTGAATTAAATTCTTTGTCTAATCTTTTGGCCTAGCCATATATTCAACACTACAATATATGTTTACATTTTACCTTGGGTATCCCAACAACTTCAATTTTAATAAAATCCTTCCAAGCATCCGATTTTATTTGTCTTGTCTTTTTCTGATTCTAAGTGTTTGTAGTTGATGTTGGTTCTTGTTGTTCAACAGTGTCAGACTTAACATTAATTGGTTCTATGTGTGACATGGTATCTAGAAAATAAAACGTGTCTAATTGAAATCACAAAAAAAAAACAATAAATATCAAAATAGGAAATTCAGTTATTAGTAATCAATACAACCAGTATGGATAACAGAGTTCATTTAGAAAATGCAAGCCAACTTTTACGACATTAATATTTGGCTCAACCTTCTTAGGATAGGCATTAATATTTGTAAAAAAACATGATCAAGACAAACTAATATTTCAAATCCAATGAAATTATATAATCATTAAGAAAATCAGAAAGTATTAAACAAGACATTAATTTCCCAAAAATTAATTATTATATTAATGATTTTGCTCAAATCCAATGAAACTAGCATTTGAAATTAGAAAGTACTTTAATTATATAATTTCCATCAAGACATTAATTATTTATGATTATATTAATATTTTCCTTACTGCAATACTTTAGCAATCATCAACAAGCCCCAAAAATTTCCCATTTTGAACATGATAACTTCTGGAATCATTAACTTCTCTTTGATATCATTAATTTATTAATAGACGATATGAACATGATAACATCTAGAATCCAGTGGTAAGTCGTCCATTCCACCCATAACATACTAACATATTAACATTCGTCCATTCCACCCATATTAACATAACATCTGGAAGACTGGAACATGATATCAAGACAAACAGCAATACTGGTATTCTGGTAACCACCATTCATTCATTATATATTAACATAACATCTAACATGACATATTAACATATCGTGAAGAGGTAGAGAGTGACTGATAAAGCAAGTGATAACATCTGGCAACCAACATAACTAACATATCGGTAACAAACATAACATGACATATATATTAACAACACTGGTAACCAACATAACATGTTAACATGATAACATCTGACCTTTTCAAAAGCATAAAAAAAAATTCTAGCCGACTGAGTGGCAAAGCAAGTGACGAGGGCGATCCCTAATTTGTGAAGAAAATCAGAAATAGGCAAAGCAAGTAAGGAAGGAAGGTGGTAAACTAAGTAAGTGTGAGTGACTGAGTGGAACTCACCTGAGCAACGTTCCTCCTGTCTGTTGGATCCTAAGGCTTCTCTAGAGGGGGGTGAATAGAGATTTTCCGGTTTTAAATTATGTCTTTGGAATTTATTAAGCAATTCAAGAATTTAACACAAAACACATTCAATCGCAAAGACAATAGATTTATAGTGGTTCAGCCAA
>JAMKQA010001149.1:0-20667 GCA_024699735.1 Posidonia australis
AACAGACATTCAGAAGCCTAAATCATCGGAAATACATGGGAAAACACATTCCATGCATGTATGAAAAAATCTAGGGTCAAATGTGCTCTCCTAGTGCAAATGAAGTTCTCTAGGGGTTAAAATGTAATTTACCCACTAATGCATGCATGCACATCAATTCAACATAAAATTAGGGTAAATATGCAATAAAATGACTCAAAAATGATCCAGGAAGTTTCAGGGGCAAAATGGTCATTTTACCCTTGAAAACAGGCAATCAAAGCAAAATTAATGAAGTACAGGGGCTAAACTGCAAATAACCCAGCAAACAGAGCATCCAGAAGAAATTCAGTAAAAACAGAGGGTTAAAATGCAATTAAACCATGAAAACAAGTTTTTGGAATGTTTTAAAACAAAGTTAGGGAGTTTTATGCAATTTTCACAACAAAATAAGCCTTCTGGAAGTTTTCTGTAAAACATAGGGGCCTAAATGCAACTTGTTCAATGAAAACATGCTTCTGGAAAAGTTTCAAAGAAGTATGAGGGCTAAAATGCAAGTTAACCAACAAAAACAACTATCTAGAGAGTTTTTGAAATATGAAAGGACTTTTATGCAATTGTTACTATAAAAATGAACTATCAGAAACATTTTGAGAAAGTGCAGGGTCTTTTTAGCAAAATATCTGGAAGAAAACGCGTTTCGAAGACTCTGGGGCTTTTATTAAAGTTTTAAACTCAAAAAACTTTTTTTAAATGTTCAGGGTAAAACATGTAATATTTTCAGTTAAAACTTTATTCGAAACATTTTAGAAAAATAATGGCAGGACCTATATGCAATAAAAGGACCAGAAAGTAATTCCAGAAGGACCTATTTGCAAGAAAAACATAAAATCGGGATTTTATTCAAAATAAATGTTTTAAATGTTTTTTTTTAAATAAAAAAGGGACGACGGTCGCCAGTGATGGAGGTCGCCACCGGCGACCATTAGAGGAAACCAAAGGGGAGGCTCCCGGAGTTCGATCTCAGATCATACTCCACAGGAAGCAAGAAGGAGACGAGGGGAGGACATCCAACGGTGTGGATGTGGGCCTCTGACGGCTGAGGCGCCTCCCCCACCTCGCTCGCCGTCGAGTTGCTCTAGCGGGAAACTTGCGGTGGCTGGGGATGTCTGGATCCTTGGCGCGGCGGTCGGAGGGTTTCAGTGAGGTGAGGGATGCTTCTGGAAGGCTCTGGAGCGGCACGGAGGTCAGTGGAGCAAGGAGGAGGCTGAGCGTCACCGCCGCGACTTCCTCCGGCGAGCGGCGTTGCTGGGATGCTCGGGGACTCGTGACGTGGGTCCAGAGGCTCGGGCGCACTTGCGGGAGGCTGAGGAAGGTCGCCGTGGGGCTGGATCACCACAGCGAGGCTCGGAGCGGCGAGTAGGCTCGAACAGGGCCTTGTTCTCCGGCGACGGCGGCTACGGGAGGCGTTTCCGGCGAACTTCGCGTGGCTTTCTGGAGGCGTCGGAGCGGCTACGACAGGGCACGGCAAGCTCTGGGAAGACCAGAGGAGGAGGAGAGAGGGCTCGGGGGTCCAGGAGACTTCCTGGATTGCCCCCCCCCCCCCACCTTTGTCGTTGGAAAATGGCGATGGTGGGGCACGGAGGAGCTTCTCCGATCAAGGGATCACTCTGGATCCCCTGGGATTGCTCAAGGAAGGAAAAGAGAGACCTAGGGAGCTACAAATTAAGACTGGAAAAGCTCAGATAGTGTACCTGGTTGGAGAGAGTCCGCCGGAGCTCTGAGTTGCTCCTTAAGCTTTGGATTCTTCCTCTTGCTCTCTACTCCCTCAGAATTCTTTCTACTCTCCTTCTCGTGCGGTGGAAAAGTTCTGAATGCTCCTCCCGTGTGAATTGTTGGCTGCCTCCTTATATAGGCCACCGGAACCCAACAACCTGCAACAGATTCAGCGCGCGACACCCAACAGAACAGCAACAACCTCCGACAGCCGTTACGCCAGCTTAGCAAACAGCCAACGGCTGTCCCCCACGCATTCCGGTTTGCTCCCTTGCCTGTCGACAGAGATGGATGGCAATCCTGGCCTCTCCGGCGAGCCATCCGACGGTTGAGGGTGCTCTGACTTGTTGGCTGGATCGACGGTGTGATGGTGAGCTCAATAAGGAGGTGGATTTAGGCTGATTTCATGAGGCTTGGTGGAGAGAATGGGTTCAATGAAATGTGGTGAATTTGGCAAAAAATGAAGAAAAAAGAAGATGGTTTATTGTGGGTGAATAAAATTTTGGTTTCAATTGGACTGAAATGTTGGCTAATGTTATGGGCTTTGGGCCAAGGTGGACTTATTTGGGCTCAATGGGCCTAAGTGGGCTTCATGGGCCTTGTGGGCCCCCATGGACCCAAATGAGTTTAGGTGAGCCCAAATGGACCAAATGGGTCTTCATGAATTAAATGGCCTGATGATGGTTTGAGCTCTGCTCCCACATCTCCATCCTGCAAAATCAGAAATTAGGGTGTCTACAACGAGATTCCGGGGGAATGGATGGCGAGGAGGTGGCGATAAAGGGAGGCGTGGAGCATAGTGGGGAAGAGGAGAAACCAGAGAGAGTGTGGAGGCCGAATGAGTGCCACAAGGTGGGAGGAAAATCACGCATCATAGGAGACTGTGTGAGCGGAGGAGGCCGGTGTCGAGTATCGTCGAGCTCGTGGGCACACAGGGCTTGTTGAAGACAGGTACGTGTTTTCCCCCTCCTTCTTCCTTTCCTTGGTTAAGGCATGTTAAGGTGGGTTCCTTGAGCCACTGATTCGTACAACTGGGGGAAATTCGGTTCAACGAATCAGGGAATTTCGGACGATGGATGATTTCGGTCGATCGTTCTCGCAGGGAACTGATAAAACTGACAGAGATTCGGAGTACTGAAATATTTCGGTTGACCGAATCAAGGATTTTCGGTCGACCGAGATCCTATTCGGTATGCCAAATCAGGACCTAGAACCATGTTAAGAAATGCTTTGAAAAACGTTAATAAATTGAGATAAATGCATGATAAATGTATGAAATACAAAGAAATGATTCATGAGATGTTGCATGCAGACATGTTTTAATTATGCTTTCCATGAATTTGTAAAACATGAAATATGTGGAATACATGTGGACCCATGTGAGGGGTGAATACATGATACAATGAACCATGAATGAATGTCAATGAAATGATTGGTTTTGAAAACCATAGATGTGGAATATGACACTTCATGTGTGAGATTTATTAAGAATTTTATGAATGAAAATTGATTTTGCCAAATGATTTGAAATGAGAAACTGCATATGATTTAAAAGAGATTTTTGAGTTTTGTAGGAACCACAATTAGACCAAGGCTTGCCGACAGGGGTAGTGAGACCTCTAGAGATGTCGGAGACGTGTCCTTGGTTGTGGTTGCCAAGTTACAGTCTAGGGTAGGATTCTCGAGACAGTGGTGATACTATAGAACCTAGGGTATGGGGTATGGTAGACCCTGATTATCCTTAGTGCCGGTGCTGGTCGGGTCTGGGTTAGAGTCCCCAGGTGCTTGGGCACCAGAGCGTCGTGAGGACGCACTCCGTGCTTGTACCAGTGAGGGTACGTTTTGAGGCTGCAGTTGGGGCAGTTGAACTCCAGCGTGGGGTGGTTCACCGCGGCACTGCAGTGTGGTTGGGGTGGAGCCTCGACAACTACTTGTGGCCAGGGTGATGCAACCAGTTTTGAGTCATGGATTCAGATTTGTGTTGAACTAGTTCCTAGCCCTGATTTGTTGTGAATTGTGTTATTAGATAAAATGGTGCTTTGGGTTGGGAAACTAGATGTAAATGGTTTTCTTTTCTTGAGTTGTGCATATAGATTTGTTAATGAGCAAGAGATTTTGAAAAAGAAAAGAAAAGAAAGTTTTTGAAGATTCCCAAGGTTTTCTGGAAATGCAAAGTTTTCTGTCAGTTTTGTTGTTGTTCTTGGGGCACGTACTGGGTGACATTCCTATCACTCACGCGTAGTTTCCTTTTTGCCTTGTCTCAGGTGCTCAGGAGTAGGTGCAGCCTTGTTTGGTGCATCGCTTTCAAGCCACTTTCGCCGCACACAAGTCTGGGTGTGTAGCTTTATTTATTTAATTCTATTATTTTAGACTCTATTAATTGCATTTGGGTAGTTCTTGTACTGTTGTGTAGCACAAGGGGTGTTACAGAGTGGTATCAGAACTTAAGTTCACTCAGTGCACCAGCTTAGGGTGTCCAGCATTGTCGCTTTAGTTGGACTACATGATCTGCATGACATCATAGCACCTGAATTGTATATTTGCTTGTGGTGGCAGCAAGATGCTGCCTAGAGGTCGTGGCAGAGGCCGGACTCCCGCAGCAAGTTCTGGTGAGGAGCAGGACAGTGGTTGGGGATGCCTTTGGTAGGAGCTGAGTCACATGATGCAGGATTTTGCTCAGAACTTCGTCAAGAACAACACAGATGGGACCAAGGTAGACCCCTAGCTTAAGCAGTTCCACCGTTTGAGCCCATTGACTTTTGATGGCAAGGGCAAGCCAAAAGATTGTGAGGCCTAGCTGCTTGAGGTTGAGAAGGTCTTGGAGGGCATGGAGTGCCCAACTGAGAAGGGGATTCGACTGGCTATCTTTCAGTGTAAGGGAGACGCCGACCAGTGGTCGAGAGCCACCCGTCGTATGAAGTTCCATAATGCTGACTTGCTGATGAGCTCGTGGGAGGATTTTCGAGAGGCCTTCTACAAGAAGTATTTTTTAGAATATGAAAGTGATCGACTAGACAGGGAATTTAGAAGCTTGAAGCAGAGTAACATCTCTGTAGGTGAATATGAGGCGACCTTCACTATATTGGAGCAATTCTCATAGACATTTGACACCGAGAAGCGCAGTGCCAAGAGGTTTGTGGAGGGACTGACTCTAGCACTCAGATCGAGGGTCTTAGGCTACGAGTATCCCACTTTGACCAGAGTAGTAGAATTCGCGGCCCGTTATGAGGAGGACCGTAGGTTGTTTCTGGAAGATCACCCCAAGGGCAAGGGGAAGGCGCTTGCACCATGGTCTTTTACTTTTGATAAGCAGAGCTTATGCAGTTCTAGGAGCTCTGGGAAGAAAAGGAAGGAGCGCACTGAATCTGTAGCTGGGGGAGGAGTTGGATACAGTCAGGCTGGTTCTAGTAGTGGCCCAAAAAAGAAGAAATCTTGTTTTATCTGTGGGCGTCCAGGGCATGCAGCAGCACAATGTTACCATCGACAGTGGAATCAAGAGAAGATGGTCTACTATAATTGTGGAAAGTCTAGACACATTCAGCCAAATTGCCCTAATCCTGCAAGGCCAGTTGAGGACACACCCCATCAGCCAACTAAGGGACGAGTGTTCTCCATAACTGCTCCTGATGTGGGTCCATCAGGGGATGTGGCAGAGGGTAAGGAATAGAGGCATGTTATGAATTGTAACCTTTCCCTTTAATACTCTACTGTATCTGGTACTCTCCCTATGTAGTTATTGTTATTGTTGTTGTATTGTGCTGTTGTTGATGGATATTATATGTGATATCTAGGTTTCTTTCTTGTGGCTGATTGTATGGCTAGAGTCCTATTTGACTCGAGGAGTTCTTTTTTTTTTTTCTCTAAGTCCTTTGCTACGGAGGTTGGGGACCAACCATCTAGATTGGCCTTCCATCTTGATGTGGTGACCCCACTAGGGGAGCATAGCTTAGCATGGAAATACCTACGGTCGGTCAAGGTAAAGTTGGGGGACCAAGATTTCAAAGTCAGTCAGATTGTGATGGATATGTAGGAATATGACATCATCATGGGGATGGATTGCTTGACGCAGCATTTAGCCATCATTGATTGTGCCAAGAGGAGAGTCCTAGTCGAGTGCCCAGGTCAGGGGTGGTGTGCGGTGCAAGGAACCAAACCAGGAGAACAGAAGAAGATAAATTTTGTGATTAAAGCCTATCGCCACTTATCTAAGGGATTTATGGAATATTTAGCGAGCGTGATAGTGTCTTCTTCTTCAGTTCTGAGGGTGCAGGATATACCTGTGGTTTAGGAATATCTCAATGTTTTTCCAGAGGACTTGCCTGGAATGCCACCGCATCGGGAAGTTGAATTCCAGATCAACTTGTGCCAGGATCTAGCTCTATATCTAAGACCCCTTATCAGATGGCACTAGTAGAGTTGAGGGAGCTTAGAAATCAGCTTCGAGAGTTGCTGGACAGAGGATTTATTAGGCCGAGTGTGTCATCTAGGGGTGCACCAGTACTGTTTGTGAAGAGGAAGGATGGTTCACTTCGTCTCTGCATTGATTATCGGATGTTGAACTAGATTACAGTCAAGAATAGATATCCTCTACCTAGGATTGATGATTTGTTTGATCAACTTCAGGGGACTTCAGTCTTCTCAAAGATTGATTTGAGATCAAGATATCACCAACTGTGGATCTGGGAAACTGATGTGCATAAGATAGTTTTTCGTACTTGGTATGGCCATTACGAGTTTTTGGTTATGCCATTTGGGTTGACGAATGCACCAGCCACTTTCATGGATTTGATGAATGGGGTGTTCAAACCCTACCTAGACCAATTTGTCGTGGTATTTATTGATGACGTGTTGGTATATTCCATTGATGTGCAGACTCACCAGATACATTTAAGAATGGTGTTAGAGACTTTGAGACAAAACCAACTGTATGCGAAGTTCTCTAAGTCTGAGTTTTGGCTGGAAGAGGTCACATTCCATGGCCACATCATTTCAGGCGAGGGAATTAAAGTGGACCCAGCCAAGGTTGAGGCATTTAGTAGTTGGGCCAGACCCAAGACCGTGATAGTGATCAGAAGCTTTCTGAGCTTGGTTCGCTATTATAGAAGGTTCATATAGGATTTCGCCAAGATTACTGCACCTTTGACCAAATTGACACAAAAGGAGGTTCCTTTCATTTGGAACTGGCAATGCAAGGAGGGCTTCAATGAATTGAAGACTCGACTGCAGGTCACATCTCTAGTTTTGACTCTACCCTCGGGGAGTGGAGGCTTTGTAGTATACTACGATGCTTGTGGGACAGGATTAGGATGTGTAATGATGCAGCATGGGAGAGTTGTGGTGTATGCCTCACGCCAGCTGAAGAACCATGAAAGGAATTATCCCACTCATGATTTGGTGATGGCTGCAGTAGTGTTTGCACTAAAGATCTGGAGACATTACCTGTATGGTGAGGAATTTGATGTATTCACAGACCACTAGAGCTTAAGATATATCCTCACTCAGAAGGATTTGAATCTGAGGCACAGAAGATGGATAGAATACCTCAAGGACTATGACTTTAGTCTATCCTATCACCCTAGGAAGGCTAATGTGGTCGCTAATGCCCTGAGTAAGCGCACTCACTTGATCACCAGTTTGATGATCAAGGAGTGGCATATGCTAGAATATTTGGTTGGATGCAGACCATTGAGACAGCCTCAAGGACCTGCTGGAGCTTGGGTAGCAAACATGTCTGTTCGCCCGAGGTTACTGGAGACTATTGTAGCTGCTCAACAACTGGACCCCTTTGTGCAGGAGACTTGAGCTAAGCGGGAGGCAGGAGAGGCGCCTCATTTCTCTGTTGGTGGAGATGGAGGACTCAGGTATGATCTGCGCCTGTATGTACCTTAGGTGGAGGATGTGAAACAGAGACTACTTGATGAAGCCCATTGGTCTAGATATACAATTCATCCCGGGAGCACCAAGATGTACAAGGATTTGAAGAGAAATTTTAGGTGGCCTGGAATGAAGAGAGAGATAGATGAGCATGTGATGAAGTGTGCAACCTGCAAAATGGTCAAGATCGAGCACCTGAAGCCTGGGGGAATGTTGCAACCCCTGGACATTCCGATTTGGAAATGGGAGCATGTATCTATGGAATTTGTGACATGACTACCTAAGACTAGTAGGAAGAACGACACCATCTGGGTGATCGTGGATCGTATCACAAAGTCGGCACATTTCCTACTGATGAGGGTGAATCTCCCGTTAGCTCAATTGGCAGAGCTGTATGTGGCTGAGATAGTCCGACTGCATGCGGTGTCGATGTCCATTGTGTCTGATAGGGACACCAGGTTTACATCTAGATTTTGGGGAACATTGTAAGAGGCTTTTAGCACCATTCTGCGTTTTAGTAAAACATTCCATCCCTAGGCAGACGGGCATACTGAGAGGACTATCCAGACCTTAGAAGACATATTGAGGGCCTGCACCTTGGATTGCAGAGGGAGTTGGGAAGATTATCTTCCGTTGATCGAATTCACCAACAACAACAGCTATCACTCTAGCATATGTATGGCGTCGTATGAGGCGATCTATGGCAAACCTTGTAGAACACCTACCTGTTGGGATGAAGTAGGCGAGAGACAGCTTGTGGGCCCAGAGATTGTGCAGCAGTATGCAGAGAAAGTGGGCCTGATCAGGAAGAAACTAGCGGCTACACAGAGCAGACAAAAGAGTTATGCTGATCAGAGGCGCAAACCTTTGGAGTTCGAGCTTGGAGACTTCGTCTTCCTAAAGGTGTCGCCAACGAAAGGCATATTCAAGCTTGGGAAGCGGGGAAAGCTGAGTCCTCGTTACATTGGCCCCTACAGGATTACCAAAAGGGTCGGGGAAGTTGCCTATCAGTTGGACATGCCTCCAGAGTTCTCGGGCGTGCACAATGTGTTTCACGTCTCGATGTTGAGGAAGTATTTGGCCGCCGTATCCCAAGTGATTTCTGCCCAGCCAGGGGAGCTGCAGGAAGATTTACCCATTGTGGAGGACGCTGTGTAAATCCTTGATAGGAAGGAACAGGTCCTCAAGAACAAGGTGATACCGCTTGTTTTGGTTCAATGGCAGCACCATGGCGTTGAGGAGGCTACTTGGGAGCGAGAAGCGGACATGCAATCTCAGTACCCCATTTTGTTTGATTAGTAAATTTCGGCGACGAAATTCTTTTGAGGGAGTATGAAGTAACACCTGTGCTTGATTTTCCATTTAATGTAAAACCATGGAATTTACTGTGTTAATTAAATGTGGTTTATTATGGTCAATCAAGGTTGTGTTTGTCAGTTGTGGTCTCTCCTAGTGCATTTGTGTTTCTGGTTTTCCCTTGTGGTGTGACTTCTTTGGCTTTATGGGTCGGTATGTGCATTTTGGGACCCATGTTTGGGGGTGAGACCCACTTAGACTTGGATCTGGTCAAAGGAGCCCAACCACACATGCCCGTGACCCCCCTTTTTCCTCCATGCCCATGACCCCATCTCTTCCTACTCATGAGGCCTAGCGGGAGGGCTGCTCATCCCGTCCCCTCTAGAGTAGTGAGGCTGGCAGCTAGTCGGCGAGATTTCGGGGGAATGGCTGGCGAGCAGGTGGTGATAAAGGAAGGCGTGGAGCACGGTGGGGAAGAGGAGAAACCAGAGAGAGTGTAAAGGTCGAAAGTGTGCCGCGAGGTGGGAGGAAAATCGTGCATCGGAGGAGACTGTTCGAACGAGGGAGGTAGGTTTCGAGTACGTGTTTTCCCCCTCCTTCTTCCTTTCCTCGGTTAAGGCATGTTAAGGTTAAGTGGTAAATCATGGGTAATGATGTAGAAATCATGCAAAATTAAGGAAAATGTTGGGAATGAGATGTATAACGTTTTTATGATGAGATCATGCTGATTCATAGTTGTTTCGTGGGGCTTTGCCAGTGATTTTGGTGGCATGCTACAGTGATCTCGTATGAGCTTCATGTCTTTATGAATTTCTATAGAACAGCATGCTTAATAGTTTTCTTTTTGGATTGAGGGGTTTTGAAGTAGACATGGATGTCTACACCCCATGTTTTACTTATGATTTATGTTGTAGATTAGATGGGTCCACCACTCACTCTCACTTTGGATAGAAAAGACGGCATCAGCCAGGAGGTTTCCTGCAATCGTAGAAAACGCATACCGAAATTCATCCAGATGGGTTCCCTAGGCCATTGATTTCGAACGACATGTTATTTTAATTATGCTTTCCATGAATTTGTGAAACATGAAGTATGTGGAATACATGTGAGGCGTGAATACATGATACAATGAACCATGAATGAATGTCAATGAAATGATTGGTTTTGAGAACCATAGATGAGGAATACGACACTTAATGTGTGAGATTTATAAAGAATTTTATGAATGAAAATTGGTTTTTGCCAAATAATTTGAAATGAGAAACTGCATATGGTTTAAAAGAGATTTCCAAGATTTGTAGGAACTACAATTAGACCAGGGCTTGTCGACAAGGGTAGTGAGACCTCTAGAGATATCAGGAATGTGTCCTTGGTTGTGGTTGTCGAGTTACGGTCTGGGGTAGGAGCCTCGAGATTGTGGTAGTACTGTCGGACCCAGGGTATGGTAGACCCGAATTACCCTCAGTGCCGGTGCTGGCCGAGTTTGGGGTTAGAGTCCCCAAGTGCTCGGGCACCAGGGCTTCGTGAGGACGCACTCCGTGCTTGTACCAGTGAGGGTATGTTTTGAGGCTGCAGTCAGGGCGGTTGAACTCCAGCGTGGAGTGGTTCACCGTGGCACTGCAGTGTGGTTGGGGTGGAGCCTTGACAACTTCTTATGGCCAGGTCGATTGCCTGTGGCCAGGGTGATGCAACCAGTTTTGTGTCATGGATTGAGATTTGTGTTGAACTAGTTCCTAGCCCTGATTTGTTGTGAATTGTGTTAATATATAAAATGGTGCTTTGGGCTGGGAAACTAGATGTAAATGGTTTTCTTTTCCTGAATTGTGCATATAGATTTGTTAATGAGCAAGAGATTTTGAAAAAGAAAAGAAAAGAAAGTTTTTGAAATAGCATCCTCTACTGATTTTATTGAACCGCGTGTGTTGGCTTTTAGACGGTTATGGCTTCCCAAGGTTTTCTAGAAATGCAAAGTTTTCTGTCAGTTTTGTTCTTGTTCTTGGGGTGTGTACTGGGTGACATTCCTGTCACTCACGCGTAGTTTCCTTTCTGCCTTGTCTCAGGTGCTTAGGAGTAGGTGCAGTCTTGTCTGGTGCATCGCTTTCAAGCTACTTTTGCTGCTCACAGGTCTGAGTGTTTTGGTTTATTTATTTAATTCTGTTATTTTTGACTTTATTAGTTGCTTTTGAGTATTTCCTGTACTGTTGTGTAGCATGAGGGTGTTATAGTAATATAGGATTGGTAGCAAGGTGCATGGCGTTAATATTATAATGCCATAGAATTGGTGTAATATACGGTATATGGAGCTCACGAAATAAGAACTGCAATCATAATATTTCACAAGCAGCAAGGACAAGGGTACGAAATTCGGCTTTAGTACTAGATTTGGAGACAGCATGTTGTTTGCTAGAACTCCATGAGATGAGATTTTTCCCAAAAAACACACAATATCTAGTTTGACACCGTCGATCATCAAGGTCTCCTCCCTAATTTGTATCACTAAAAGCTTGCAACAGTGGTGAGCTTGTCTGCCGATAACACAGCCCATGATTTACGGTTTTCTTGAGGTATCGAATGATCCTCTTAACTACTATAAAATGTTCAACAGTAGGAGAAGCCAAAAATTGGCATATCTTATTGCGAGAATATGAGATGTATGATCTTGTAATACATAAATATTACAACGTGCCAACTAAACTATGATATTCAGTAGGATTTTTCAACACCTCTCCATCAACTTTTGTGAGTTTGGTAGTAACTCCCATAGGAGTTTTGCATGGTTTGACCCCATCAAGATTGAATTTCTTCAAGAGATCAACTAGATATTTTGATTGAGAGAGATGCAAGACATCTTTAGTGCACCTAACTTCAACTCCAAGAAAGTAGTGAAGATCGCCCAAGTCCTTTATAGCAAATGTTTTTGCAAAAGAATCAATCGTGTCTTGGATAACTTGAGAAGATGAACCAGTAACGATGATAACATCAACGTACGTTAGGACCTAAGTGACTTTATTTCTGTGATGTTTGATAAATAAGGAGGCATCACATTTGGATTCTTGAAAACAAATAGTTTGTATAAAATTCTTAAGACGATGGAACCATACTCTAGCAACCTGCTTGAGCCCATATAACGATTTCTGAAGTTTGCAAACATATTTTGGAAATTCCTAATTAAGAAATCCTAGAGGCTAATGCATATAGATGTCTTCGTTTAATTTCCCATGAAGAAATGTGTTTGATACATCTAATTGTCGCATATTCCAACCACTGTTAAAGGCATGACTAAGAAGCACTCTAATGGTAACTAGTTTAATAACTGGGCTAAAAGTTTCTCTATAGTCAACTCCATATTTTTGGGCAAAACCTTAAGCAACAAGTCTCACCTTGAATCGTTCAATCGATCCATCTAGTTTTTCTTTAACCTTGTACACCCATTTGCTTCCAATAATATTAGCATGTGATGCAGGAGGTACCAAACGCCATGTAGAATTTTTTGAGTAATGCTTCAGATTCTTCTTGCATCGCCTGCTTCCACTTGGGATCCTTAAGAGTTTGATTAATATTGCTAGGTGTATCATGATAGCCTTGGACATTGAGTGCATACTTGGGATTGGGCTTGTATATTCCCCTTGATGATCTAGTAACGGGTCGACGATCTGGTAATGGAGAATTAGTTTCAGTAGATGAACAATTATTTTCAATATAAGCATGTTCAATAGATGATGGAGAGTCATCAATAGTTGTATTTTCTGCAAATGAGCTAGACTCATTAGGCGTAGGTAGGGCACCACTATAATTATTTCGATTATTATTTGTTGATGCGTCTGAATGAGCTTTTGAAGGAGAGTTGCAAGGTAAAATAATCTGGGTCAACAGACCTACACTAGGAACTTCTTCTTGCATCGATGTGGAGGTTGAATTCTCAGGTTTATTGTTCAATGAAAATTTGCTTCATTGAATATGACATCGTGAGAAATATAAACTCTGTAATGATCTAGGGAATAGCAAAGATAGCCTTTATGATCCAATGAATATCCAAGAAAAATACATGATGTGGTATGATAATTGAATTTGTTGGAAAGAAATAGTTGCAGATTTAGGTAACATCTACACCCAAATACTTTGAGGAAATTATAATCAGGTTTTGATTTAAAGAGAGCTTCAAGAGGGCTGATATTTTGTGATATAGGTAGTCGATTGATCAGATAGACTACCATTTGGAATGCTTCAAGCCAAAATTCCTTGGATAGGTGTGACATCTGGGCCTGATTATCCATATTTAATTGTAAACCATGTAATTAATTGTAATATTGCATAAATGGTTTATTGATGGATAATTTGTTATTTCTTGGATGTATGAGCTTGTGGTTGGCTTGCTGTGCTCCTGCTTGTGATTTGGGACCAATGAGGAGTCCGATTTGAGGATGCACAGTTGCCTCGATTTACGTGCCCGTTCTTTCCTCTTTTCTTTTTCTTTCTTTCTTTTTTCTTCCTTCTCTCACTCACAAGCTCACCACACACCCGTCTTCTTCCCTTCACCCTCCACAGCCCATGCCACCACCAACCAACAACCCGTGCCTCGCCGTCACCTCCGACGCGATGGGTGGTTGGCGTGATGCGGGAGGAGGAGGGGATTAGAGAGGCAGAGGCGAGTGGAAGAGGGTGAGCTGTGACACGAGGAGGAAAAGGGAGAGGAAGAACGACGTGCGTGCAACCAAGGAAGAGGTGGGAGCTACTCATGTGGTCCGCCAGTGGAGAAGGCTTTGTCGGAGTGCGGGAAGGTTTGTTGGGGCGCCATTAGAGGTATGCGACCCCTATCCCTTATTGTTTCCCTTGTGTTTGGATTAAGTGTGAAAATCCATGAAAATGACAAAATGCATGTAGAATTGTAGAAAAATGAGGAAATGATGAGAATTAGTTGTATTGCATGAAAATATAGAAATCATGCGGTTTGGATGAAAATATGTGGGATTGAATGTGATCTGGGAGTGTAAGCTACAGTAGGTTTCACTAAGCTCTTCCCCTTTGTGATTTTCATATGAATCACAAAGTTGATGGATTAAGGAATGGTTTGAGGGGTTTTGAAGTAGACTCAAGGGTCTACACCCCATGATTTTATGGTAATTTGTGTCCAATCAAGACTCCCACATTTGGTGATTTTTCGTCGCCTGGAACAAGGGTGTGCATTATCCGTGAGGAATTCGATATGTGAAATTTATTTGGTATGCCGAAATCCTGACAGATTAAGCAAATATCGTTGGTTTCAGAAGACCGAAATCTCTAGGTTGACCGAAATAGGGGGTTTTGGTATACCGAAGAAGTTCGATATACCGAATTAGGGGATTTCGTTATACCGAATCTGAAATTCGGTCTGCTATTTTTTGCCTTGGTTCTGATATGGGTAGATATGAATGCAAATAGATGATAAATGGTTTTAAAAGATATGTTGAGCATATGTAAATGATGTTTTCCCCATGCGAATGACATGGAAGAATGTGGAACCCAAATAAATAAATTTGGTGTGTTTTGGGGTTTAAACCCATTAAGTGAATAAAATGGTTGATTGCGAATGGTTTTGGACATGAGACCCAATTTGTGATTTTTAAAGCATGATTTTAAATGATTTGATTGGGACGACAATGGAGGGTCAAGTGTTGCATGGAAACAGAATCCTACAATGGAAAAGAATGAAATGGAAATGGTTTTGGAAAGAAAAGCTTAAAGAGTTTTGATAATGAAACACTAAATTGTGTTAAGGAACCACAGGGGTTGGTGTCGACAACGTGGTAGGAATATGAGGCTCCAATGAAACCAGTTGCCAGACATGACTATGGTTGGTGAGCTTGAGACGGTGTAGGCTGTGCCTGGGTCATTGAACCTAGTTGTTCAGGTCACCGAGCTCGTGACTATGTAGGCTAAGCCTAGGTTATTGAACCTAGTTGTTCGGGTCTCCGACGGTGTAGGCTGAACTTGGGTAATTGGACCTAGTTGTTCGGGTCATCGATGGGGAGTCAAACAAAGACGTATCCCTGTGTATATATGAAAGAAATTGAGGCCGGTTGGCTGGGGTGGTGGCATCCTACACAGGGAATTTCACCGTAGCAGTGCAAGAAGGTAGGGGAAAGGATGTCCTCGCCTACTGCTTGTGCGCCTGGTTACCCTTGATCAAGGTATAAACAGTAAAGAAAAGTGGAAATGAGTAAAGAAAAAGAAATGTGATTTGATCACGATTGGACCTCTGAAATAGTCCTAAAATCCTGAAATGGAATAATGATGATGTTTTAACAAGTTACCAGCCAATATTTATGATTTAGTTTTGAACCCGAGAGGCATTGTATTTTAGGCTTGATCTGGTCAGAAATGTGAATTTGAAAATATGATTTTCGGAAGAAATCCCAAGTATTGAAAAGGGTATGTTTTGGAAAATGAATTCCAAAGGTTTTAAAAGAAAATGCAAAGGTGTGTTTTTAAAAGAGAATGTGGTTTTGGAATGAGTTCCCAAATGTTTTGAGAAAAGAAAAGAAACATGGCTTTTGAAAAGAGCATGAATTTTGGATTGAATTCCCAAGTGGTTTCCAATAAAAAGAAAAGAAGATTTTCAAAAGAAAACCAACATTGAAATTAAAAGCGGAGTTTTAATGGTTTTGCTGAGATTTTGTGGGTAGTGTGTTTGAGGCGCGTACTGGGTGACTTAGATGTCACTTACGCGTGCTTATTTGGTTTTCAGGTACAGACCACGTGTAGTCGAGTTCCGATGCAGGAGTTGGAGCTTCTAACCACACATTGAGATCCTGAAGGTGAGCCTAGTTACAGTTATTTAATATTTCTGTAATTAGTGTAATTTTCCTTATGATACTGTGATTTGGTAGCGTGCCCGGGATCGGGGCGTTACAATAGGTTTGCATGGCCTAATAGAGAAAGTCCCATATCAACGATGTGTCTATGTTTTCGCTTTACCATCCCATTTTGCTCATGGGTATGAGGGCAAGAAAACCAATGTTCAATGTCATTTGATTGGAGAAAATTTTGGAATGCAATATACTCTCCTCTATTATCGCTTTGCAACATTTTAATATTCTTCCCCAAACGTTTTTCAATCTGTGCTTTGAATTTAATAAAAGTGGCAAGAGCTTCAGATTTGCTAATTAATGATATAACCATGTGTAACGTGTGCTAGCGTCAATAAAATGTATGTAATAGCGAAAGCCAAATTTAGATGCAACAGGACTTGGGCCCCAAATATTAGTAAAAATTAAAGATAATGATGTATGATCAAATGACTTCTCTAGAGAGGGGTAAATAGAGAATTTTTATCTTAATATCCAATTTTAATTTTCTTTAGGCAAATTGCAATAGAAGGAAGATGTAATCACCGAATAAAGATAAGAGACAATGAAGAGTACTCAGTGATTTATAGTGGTTCAATTAACCCTAGCCTAGTCCACTCCTCAAGTTCCTTACTTGATATTTTCCCTTTACTTAATAACAAAAATTTACATGTAGGAATTACCTCTCCTACACCACAACCAGCGATCCCTTCTCCCACTCGGAGAAGAGCACAACTCAACTAGATTAAACAGTAACTTTTACAACTCTCTTGTGATCTCCCAACACTTGCCAAGCTTGATGATGTCTGAATGGTAGGTTAAAATGGTTAAGGAGAATACAAAGGATGTGAATTTTGCTCAAGACTTGTCACACTAGTAGTATAATAGCTATGAATGCTTAGGTATGCTTCTAAGGTGTCATTAGACCATAATTTATAGTATTAAGCTCAACTTTAATTGTGTTTAACGACTATAGAATCTTTTACCAGCTAATAGAAGATTTGGTACGTCGAAATTCTTTGGTCGATCGAAATCTACAATGATCAAACAATTCAGTATGTCGAATAAATTCGGTTCACCGAAAACTATTTAGCACAGTCTGTTCAGATTTTGTTAACCATTAACCCTAATTTTATATTCATTTTTAATTTCGAGATGTCAAAGGAATTCAATATTTCATTTTTTGACCTTGATTCTATATTTCCTTTTAATATATTTTTTAAGAATATTCTTATGGGTATCTCTAACTTCCAAGGATGACTTATGATGGGAGATCATCACACTCCTGGAAAATACATTAAGAAAGACAATAAAAAATTACATTAATTTTTGCAATACATTGAAAATGACAACTTTGCCCTTGAGTCCATCTTTTGCTTTTCTTCATGTCTTTTAATCATTTTCTTTGAAGTATCTCTTGGAAGCTTGTCTTGTTTTTATGTCTTGTCTTATTTCTTCATGTTTTTCCTTGAAACATTTATCTTAATATTTGATAGACTATTCTAATTCACAAGATTGAAAATATTCATGAAATCCATATTGTTATCATTAAAATTAAATAGATAATATCATTTTCCCAACAATCTCTCCTTTTATGATGATGACAAAACCATAAATATTTTTCAATTTTTCTCCCCCTATTTTTAGGCATGGTTTAAAAATTTAAATTATCAAGAATACTCCCTCTATCAATAGTAATCGTTTTCAAGTTTTTCTTTTGAATGTATTCTAATATTTGTCTCCTTCTTTTTTGTCATAAGCAAAAATAGTATAAATAGAGACACTGAATAAATTATCCACAGCAGTATACAGGTCCTTTAGCAATATCTTATACCCATATAATCCAGAAACAATATTTAAGACCAAGATTTTAGGATTATTACCCAAATTAAGATAATATTTCATAAAGTTTGGATTACATTCCTTAGTAGCCATTATATGTGTCATATAGGATTTCATTTCTAAACCATATGATTAAAAAATAACTCAAGCCATATCATAAACATAGATAATATATTATATCATTGATTATAGATCATATACAAGAACCATAGATCATAGACCATGGTCTATAATTATACAGGAACCATAAACATAGATCATAATCCTGAACCATACATCATAACCATAGGCATAAATAATGTATCCATAAGCATCCAGAACTAAACTATCAATAGTAGGAGGAATAAGAACAGATTAAGTCTTTGATGGAGGTTGACGATGTCGGAATTTCATCATTTCTTGATGATATTCTTCTGGTTGATCATGGACCATCTCCTAGTGGTTGTAAGAATCAATGGCGTGATCATCGAACCGAGATGAGAGCTAGTTGGCATCATCATGAAGTTGTTGAATTTTGTCGAGTGATGATTGGTGGGCTTCCTCGACCTTCTCAAAGTGCTTATTCATTTGCTCTTGGAAGGATGTGAAGAGAGAGGAGATTTGATCTTTAATTCCTGACTCTTCTTCTTCATCAAATGTCTCATCATCAACAAGAGCAGGAGCACTAGAAGATGTGGGCTGAGCATCCTTTGAGGCTTTGAACTTTTCCAAAGCTGGTTCCATTTGTTTGATGGCCATGGTTTCTAAGGGATTGCCTTTAACTACTAGATATGGTTGATTGTACAAGGAGACATCATAATGTTGGAATAAGTAAGTGAGAGGTGGTCCATAAAAAAGTTTAGTTTTTACATGAGTAATAAAGTGAGTGAAGATTTTAGCCCAATTTACCCTAATCTTTTTGGTAATTGCATAGATGGCTTTGCAAGTTAATTCACTAAACTCGTCATTATGGCTCTTCTTTTGCACAATGTTAGTTTCCACAATATATGCAATTATCCTTGAGTCTTTGGTTAATTGGTTGATCTTGTTGGGTTTAGAAGTGGATCTCTTATTGATGGATATGGCTTTATTAATATCTACATAAGACCAACCTAATTCATATATGGATGTGGTGATGTCAGTGCCACAAAAAGGAATCTCAAAAGGATGACCAATTAGTTTTTCATTAAATGTAATATCATGGCCAAGAAGATAAGAGAAATATGTGTCATGACTAACAGTAAGATTTTCATAAAACATTGACACTAAGTGTAGATAATACTTATTGTCACTAATGGAAGATAGAAATGGAACAAGACTTTGGAAGGCAAATAGAGATTCAATTTTTCCAAGTTCAGCAAAAATCACCTACCTTTTGGTGAGAACCTCATAGTTGGCATAATGCGCAATTAGGGTGCTACTGACAAAGTTGAGTCTTTGGTCTAAGGCTTCATTAGATGAGGACGAGCTAGCATCCTTCAAGACCTTGCATTTGGGGTCGAAGGTGCATACCTTCTTGGGTGCCATAGGAAAGGAACAACCGCAGGAACGGTGAGGAAAAGTGAGACTTTGAGTCCTTAATGTGCCGAAGAACACGATCAAAAGGCTGGAGGAGAGAGGGTCTCTCAGGCAACTGGTGGAGTGAAATAGGTGAAAAAGGGATAGAAACCCTAGGTTATGTATATATAGATCGACGAAAATGACATTCTAAAAATTTTCGGTAGTCCATTTTGTCTCGAAATCTGGCACAAAACGGTATACTAGACAATCGGTAAATCTAATCATAAAAAAATAGTAGATTAAAGGAAAAAAGGTAGTCCAAAAAATAAATAATATATTTTAGGACAGAGAATTTTGGTAGACCAAAAATAAACGGTATACTGAGTGTACAAAGTCAGTAAATTTCAGCATTCTGTTCAAAGAAATCGGAAGACCAATAAGTATTCAAACAAAATTCTGACTCAAGGGATTTCAATAGACTGGATAAAAATGGTATACCGAATTAGGGTGCTACTTATAACTGATAAAATTGACAAAATATCGGTAGACCGAAAATAAATGGTATGACGAGCATATAAAGTCAGTAAATTTCAGCACTCCGAATATTTTCGATGTACCGAAATAATTATTTTTAAAAAAAATTATATTATATCTGATATTTTGCAAATACCTATGTAACGCCCCGATCTCGGGCACACTACTAAAATATAGTATCAAGCATAATTACACTAATTACAAAAACATTAAATAACTGTAACTAAGTCTTACCTTCAGGATCACAATGTGCGGCTAGAAGCTCCAACACCTGCACCGAGACTTGGTTGCAAACAATCTGCACCTGAAAACCAACTAAACACGTGTGAGTGATATCTAAGTCACTCAGTACGCGCCCCAAACATACAAACCACAAAATCTCGGCAAAACCGAAAAAAACTCATTTCTTTTATTTTTCAAAACATGGTTTTCTTTTGAAAATCCACTTTCCTTTTACTGGAAATCATTTGAGAATTCAATCCCAAATCCATGCTCTTTCAAAAGCCATGTTTCTTTTCTCAAAACATTTGGAAACTCATTCCAAAACCACCTTTTCTTTTTCAAAAACACACCTTTGCATTTTCTTTAAAAACCTGTGGAATTCATTTCCCAAAACATATCTTTTTCAATACTTGTGATTTCTTCCCAAAACCACACTTTCAAATTTACATTTTTGACCAGATCTAGCCTAAAACACAATGCCTCACTGGCTCAAAACCAAATCATGAATACAAGCTGGCAACTGGTAAAACCATCATCATCATTTCATTTCAGGATTTTAGGACCATTTCATCAGTCCAATCCTGACCAAATCACATTTCTTTTTCTTTATTCATTTCCACTTTTCTTTACTATTGTTAACTTGATCAGGGGTAACCAGGCGCACAAGTAGTAGGCGAGGACATCCTTTCCCCTACCTTCCTTGTAACATTTGTGCCTGGATTATCCATTTTAATATAAACCATGGATTTCTTGTAATTATTTGTATATGGTTTATTAATGGTAAATCCAATTTGTGTTTGTTGGTTGTGGGCTCTCTCTGTGTTCTGTGCTTTGGTTTCTC
>JAMKQA010001150.1:0-23824 GCA_024699735.1 Posidonia australis
TTACAAAGAGGTCTTGCAAACGAAAAGCCTCGAATATTCGTTGGCACATTCGTTTGCAAGAGTAACAGCCCGGAAGGTGGAAGGTCAACAGCCACGGTCTGGAAACGGCTGGGCGCCTGTTTAGTGCGCCAACTCTGTGCGCCAAGTTGGTGCGCCAGCTTGGTGCGCCAAGTTGGTGCGCCAGCCCTACTCGCAGATGTCTGATTTGGGCTCTGGCTAATGGGATTGGGGCTCGGTTTAAGGGCTGATCGCATCCAAAGCAACATAGGGACACTCATTCCTGGGTCACCTCAAAATCGGGGTGTCTACAGGTACATCTTTTCCCCCCTTACCGTGTGTGATTATCTTTCCTTTGTGTGTCCATGGTTTTGTTGTATCATTTTATGCACATTTTATCAGTACTATCATGCCATGCTCATCATGCACCCATTACACTCATGCAATGCCAGCTAGGATCTCGATGAACTTGAAAATGACCGATGGCCTATGAGCTTCTTTGTGTCTTGTCTCAACATATCTTCATCTCCCTTTGGCCTCTCCCATTGACCTAGATGATCACTCAATGCTCCTTGCCACCTGTATGCCCGATCAAGCTCGTGGTCACCAGTGAGACAAGGGGAGGACGACGGAAGGCCCTCATGCATTCACTCAACATCCATGCATTCCTCCAAATCCCTTGGACCTTTGGAAACACCGGAATGCCTCATTGAACCCCTGGTCGGAGAATTCAGGCGTGCTCATCGACAAAACCCACTTCACGACGAGTTAGGTGAGTGGAAGCATCCAGCCAGCCACGACCTAGTTCGAACGCCTAGGTACACTCCCTTGCCTTCCCTCTGGCTCCCCATGCATCATACTGCATCCTCATGTAGCCGCATTTAGATCTGAGGCAATGAATGGCTTGCTGCTCTGTTTTTTCTCCAATAGGCACTTATCGAATGCGCAAAAGAAGGGTGCAAATGGCCTGCGTGGTTTGCCTAGTTCAAAACAGGCAACTAGATGAGCTCCCTTGCATTTGTCTCCCTGTTTTCTTCCTCAATCATGCATTGTTTTTTCCTCCTGAGTTTCTACGTCTGCATCCTTGCTTGCATTGCACGATTTCTCGTGTTTTCTGGCATCCACTCTTGATTCATTTTCCCACTTGCACTCATGCATGGTTCTTTCGTCTTCTTTACTTGCATCACATTGTTTTCTCGCATTCATCGACATTTCGCATTCATTTAGGGTGATGACAATTACTATGTCAATTTCTTTTGACCGACAATCTAGATTTTGTGTGACACCTGGACCTGATTATTCATTTTTAATTGTAAACCATGTAATTAATTGTAATATTGTATAAATGGTTAATTAATAGATAATCTGATGTTGCTAGTGTGTGTGGAGGTTTGTTGGCTTTATGTGCACCTGTTTGTACTTGTGGGACCAATGTGGAATCTGATCAAAGGAAGCACAGTTGCCTTGATCTGCATGCCCGTCCTTTTCTCCTTTTTCTGTCCCCTTTTTCTTTTCTTTTCACTCTCTCCCCACCCCTCACGTGCAAGTCTCCTCTCTCTTCCCTATCTTTTCTTCCTTCTTTCTTCTCTCCTCACCCGTGCCTCCATAGGAACCTCATGCCCATCTCGTCCGCTCCGTTGCCAGGTCGATGGGACTGAGGGTCGATGTGATTTCTAGAGGAGGAGAAGATAAAGAGGAGGGGGAGCCAAGGGGAGGAGGAGGCAAGTGAAGGGGAGGCAAGCCGAACTGAGGGAGGAGGAGAACCAGTGTTGCCTGCGAGAGGGAGTGAGGCCGGAGGTGTGCGTCGTTGCTAGGGTTGCGTCGAAGGTCGGGGAAGCCCACGGGGACCGTCGAAGCTCGTCAAAGCTTGGCCAGGTACGCACCTCTCACCTTTCCCTCCATTCTTCTTTTTTGGGTAGGGAATTGAAAGTACCTAAATGCATGCAAAAATAGGAAAAATGTGAAAAGGGTAGGAAATTGAATGTATTACACGGATATGTTGAGATCTTGAGATTTGATAGAGTTTTCATTGGGTGTATGCATGAGAATGCCATATGTGCTTTAAGGCTAATCTCTGAGCATGTTGCCTTTGAGAATTTATATTTTGATGCATGGTGAATGGATTTGTAAATGGTTTGAGGAATTTTGAAGTAGACTCGAAGGTCTACACCCTATGTTTCATACACGATTTTTGATGTGTATTTTCATGGATCCGTCCCTCACTCCCAAGTAGAAGAAGAGTCGAGTGGCTGAAGTTGGGTCGTTTTATGCTATGTGCCATTGATTTAGACGACCAAAAGGTTTCGATCGTCCCAGTCAGGGGATCTTGGACGACCGATGAAAGGATCAGTCACCCTTTTTTGACTCAGAAAGGGGAATCTGATAGGAATTTGGACAACCATGTAATTTCGGTCAATCGAATTCAGGTAGTTCTAGATGATTGGCTATTTTCGGATGACCGAGTCAAAGGATTGTGGTCGACTGATTATGGTTTGATCCACTATACCAGACCCCGACCCATATGAACAATGTGTTTGGAAAGTGAAAAATAGGTGGTTTAAATGGATAATGGACAAGTGTTAATGAGGTATTCCCCATCTAAATGATATGGAGGAATATAGAATTCAAATAAATAAAAATTGAATATAGTTTTGGACATGAGACCCAATAATGTATATAAATGCATGATTTTATATGGTTTTGAGCTTTGAACCCAAAGGAAGGGTCAGAGTTGCATGGAAATGACTTCCTACAATGGGAAAACAATGAGTAATGATTTTGAAAAGAAAAACCCAAGAGTTTTAAAATGAAAATAATAATGTGTTCTAGAGCCCTGAGGGGCTGGTGTCGGTAATGTGGTAAGAGTATGAAACTCCAATGAAACCAATTGTCAAATACGATGGTGGTTGCCAGTGGGGGACCACGAGGGGTTGGTGTCGGCTATTGGTATGAGACCAATTGTCAGATACGACCGTGATCATCGAGTTTGAGACGATGTAGGCTGAGCCTAGGTATATGAACCTAAGTGTTTAGGTCACCGATGGGACATCAGGAAAAGACGTATCCCTATGCATATGAAATAAAATTGAGGCCCATTGGCCAGGGTGGTGTCCTTCTGCACGGGAAACATCACCACAATAGTGTAAGAAGATAGGGGAAATAGTGTCCTCACCTATTGCTTCTGTGTCGAGTTACCTCTGATCAAGATAACAAGAATAAGAAAAGTGGAAATAAAATGTGTGGTTTTAGCTAGAATTAGACTTGTGCCTTGTCTTCAGATTTCTAACGACAAATGAGGATTATGTTTTAACCAGTCACTAGCCAATGTATATAGATTTGTTTTGAGCCCTATGAGGCCCTGCATTTTAGGCTAGATCTGGTTGAGAATGTGGATTTCTCGGAATACTTAAAAGGATTTTAAAGATGCATAAATTGAAGAAAAGAAAATATGAGCTTTCGAAAAGGGTATGGTTTTGGATAGAGACTCCAAATGTTAAAAAAAAAAAGGAATGATGTTTTGGAAAGGATTTTTAAAACCACGTTTTGTAATAGTCTAGGCTCGTGTTTTCCTCACTGTTTTGTCGTGGTTTACTATGTGAGGCAGGTATTGGGTGACTTGGATGTCACTCACGCGTGCTTTGTTTCGTTTTAGGTGCAGGTGATGTAGTCTAGTTCTAGTGCCCGAGTAGGAGCCACTAGCCGCACATTGTTCCTGAAAGTGAGCCTTAGTTAGTTACAGTTTTTGAAATAATGCTGTAATTATTGTAATTGTTTGTGATACTATAATTTACGTAGCGTACCCAGATTCGGGGCGTTACATTTTGCATAGTGCAACTAAGCATTTGATTACATTGTCTTCCGCCCCACTCATCACATTTGCATTAGCATAACATATAGCATACATCCATTTCAGACTTAGCAAGCATATATGATCATTCACATTGGCGACACAAGCGAGCAATTAGACCAATTCTCGGGCGTATGGGGGTGCCAGACACCTTCTCCATGTGTAACAGAAGTCCTTATCCTTTCTCTAGCCTACCATGACCAATGTGTTGCATCCATTAGACATGGAGCATGCACACATTCATTTGCATTTGTTTATAATATTTTCTTATATTTTTATACATCAGGTTTTCCTCATCTTTCCAATTTTTAAAAGATTAGGTGGTGACTCCATTTTGTCATTATCTTTCTTTGTTTTTCTTTGGTGTTTTCGAGTCGATGTATTCTTTCTCAGATTCACCATCTACACCATGACCTTATTGGTCTTCGTCTGTCTACACATACAAGGAGTTTAGTTCCGACATGGATACAGAAAGCATATGGTTCATAATGTTGGATTCACTAGGAGCCAAATAGTTCATAACATGCTTACAGGTCATGATAGGTTTTGTTTCGAAATATGTCACTTACCTACCCAAACTTTTGTTAGACTTTGTTGCATGTTTAGAGAGAGGGGTTTGCTAAAAGATACTTACAACACCTCCATTGAAGAATAAGTTTGCATCTTTCTTCAAACTATAACTCATGGTCACAAAAATCGAATTGTTCGATAGAATTTGCAACATTTTGGTGAAACAATTAGTAGGTATTTTAATCATGTGTTAGACGCTATCTGCATTTGAACACCTAAAATAATGAAATGCCTCAAACCTGGGAACGCTACCTAAATAGTATCAATCCCTTAGTTACAATAATTAACAGCAATTAAAATAAATGGGGAAAACTTACCTAGAAATGGTGTGCGGCTAGTGGCTCGAAACTCAAACATCGGTGACCGGATTGCACCTCAGCTATGTAGTTGAAAACATACAAGCAAACAAACACACGTGAGTGACATCTAAGTCACCCAGTACGCGTCTAACAACAGAAAACTGCGAAAAATCTTTACTTTTTTATTAGTTATAAAAATCATTTCACAAACTCAAGAATCATCTTTCAAAACCATGCCATTTTAAAACATTTTTTCCTTTTCTTTCCTCAAATCTCATGCATTTTTCCAACCATGTGTGCATTCGAGAAACCATATTTTCCATCCAGATTCAGCCTAAAACCACAAGGTCTCACAAGGCTCAATATAAAATCATGCATTAGCTGGTAATTGGTTTAAATTACAATCATCATTTTCTGCTAAAATTCGACTAAAACCTCAAGCCAAAACATCAAGTCTGATTCTAGTTCAAAACTACATAATTTACATTCATTTTTCAATAGTGTTACCTTGATCAGAGGTAATCGGACGCACAAGCAGCCGTCATGGACATCCTTCCCTTTTCCGCATTGCACTGCCGTGATGAAACACCCCACGCAGGATAATACCGCCTCAGCCAATAAGTGTCAACATTTCATTTTCCAAAAGCAGGGGATGCGTCTTTTCCTAATGTCCCTACGATGACCCGAACACGCAGGCTCTTTCTACATCGTTGGTGACTCGGATACCTAGGTCTCAATCCCTAACCCTAGGCTACACCGTCATAAGTGGGGTACTTTGGCCTCTCTCGACTGCCCCAAACTCGACAACCATGGTTATATCTGACAATTGGTTCCATACCATATTACTATTACCCCAAACTTGTGGATCTGAAACCATATCAGAAATCATTTTCAAAACAAGTAGCTTTTTCCTCAAAACCATTTTTCAAAACCTTTCATTTCAGGAACTCTATTCCTTCAATTCAAAAAACAACATGGGTCTCGTGTCCAAAATCATCTCAAATTCATTCACTTTCATCTTTATTGGGTTTCATGCCTAAAACCTCACAAATCATTCAATTACATGGGTCTCATGCCCAAAACATTCTTTCATATGCATTAAATCATGATTTTATTATCCAAAAATCACAAGAAAGCCACACAAAAAAATCCCCTAGGTGACCCATGCATGTGGTCCGCACAGGTGCCCTGCGCCCCAAGTAAATACTTATTTTTCAAGTATAGGGCATGCATTCTCTTGCTCCAAAAATCCACCAAAACACTAAAATTCTACAAAATCATGGCAAGCCATATCAAGGCAATGCAACACACATAACTGGATAACCAAAACATATTTAATCACATGGATTTCATTTAATTCATAAAAAACCTTTTTATTCACATTATAACATGATATTTTCTCCTAAAATCTCAAGAAATCTCCATTTAATTAGGCAACTAAAATTTTCATGCATATTCATATTCAAACATGGGTTTTCCTTCACAAAATCCCAAAAAATCAGCTCCTAGGACCCCTACACCATACGCACATGTCACCTGCGCATGAGACTCTACACCCCGAGTTTAGAAACCCTATTTCTGAACTCCAACCTTCAACACACCAAAACACCCATATAAACACACATAAAAATTATGAAATTAATCTAGGTTGTAGACTCTCAAGTCTACTTCAAAATCCTTCAAACCATTTCTTATTTCATCAAGCATGCTTCTCAGAAATAAATCATATAGGCATGAAACTCAGATTTAAGCCTTATTGCATAACCCAGAAAAATCATGCCAAAAACCCCATTAAAATCCTATAAAATTTCAGGATCTCTGCACCATCATGTAAATCATTAAATTCCGCTTCCATCCCATATTTTTTTCCATGATTTATCATACATTAAATCATATTTATGCCATTATTTCCTACTTGAACCCAAAATAGGGAATAAAGAAGGGAGAAGGATGCATACCTGGCCAAACTCCGGCGAACTCCAATGGCCTCCGCCCCAATTCCTCCTCTCCCGCACTTGGCTCAAGCCTCTCTCTCAGCTCAACTCCCTCTTGCACCCCTCCTCCCCGAAGCCACTAGCCCTCTTATCTTCTCTTCCTTGCCTGCCACCTTTGGAATCTCCGCTGACCACCGACAGCCTTCCATAAGGCTGCCATGTGAGATGACGGGTCGAGGCTCTCGTCTCGTGAGTGGGCAGGGGGGGAGGAAATGAAGAAGGGGAAGATGGTGCCACGTGAAAGGGAGAAAAAAGAGAGGGGAAAAGAAAAATGAAAGAGAAAGAGAAAGGAAAAAGATAGGCATGCTTCCCAAGGCCACTATGCCAAGGTTGAATGGATTCCAGATAGGTCATACAAGCACAAACATGTGCATATGAAGCCAGCAAGCCACCATAAACACTAGAAATATCTGATTATCCATTAATAAACTAATCACACAATTAATACAATATTATAATTGTAACACCCGTAAAATTCATTTTGTAATTATTTACATTTTTAATGAATTTATCCCTAGACGGATGTTACTATTTCCGAGGCTCGTTTGTGTGGTTTTGTGTTTTTGGACTTGGGTCTAGTGGGTTGGCTTCTGTTGCGTATCCCTGTACATGGTTTGACACTATGCGTGTGGTTCCGGTGTGGGTCCATGTAGGGCCCACGTTGTGGGCCAATTGGTGGGAGTGCTTGGTGCGGTTGTTAGCTCAAGCAGGAGGCTGATGGTTGCACTATGCATGCAACTACCACTTTGGACGCATATTTATATATGCGGTCGACGACTCTTCCTACGCACCTCTCCTCCTCTTCTTCCCTGGGCACTCCTCTTTCTGTCCCGAGCACGCCATCTCCTTCTTCTCCCGCACTCGCCTTCCTCCTTCTCCCTCACTCTCCCCATTCACCCCCACCCTTTCCTCTCCCCCGTCACTCCCCTGTCTCCCCCTACCTCTTCCCTCTCCTTTGTTCGGTGTGCTCACGTGTCGATGGAGGTGTGCGGCGGTGTGCGGTGGTGCATGGAGCTCCGGAGTAGCGTCCCTGAGGTCATGGAGTGGTCGTGAACGCGTGGTGTCGTCGAGTTGGTCGGAGACCAGAGTAGGGTCGCTGGAACGCGCATTGCAGGTACGCATCTCCAACCCATATAATAGAGAGCATGAAAATGGTAGAAATTGATAGGATTTCATGAAATCTAGGTAAATTTATGTTCCTCGAATTTATTGTGATTTTATGAGAATTTATGAAGGCATTTATGGGCATTGATGTCGATGGTTGTGTTTTGGGTTGTTTTGACCCTTATGCCTTTGCGATTTTATATCTTGATGCATGGTGAACGGATTTTGGTTTTGTTTGTTGGGATTTGGAGTAGACTCAAGGGTCTACATCTTATATTTTATGTGTGATTTTTGATGTTGATTTGAGGGGTCTGATCGTCGGTCTTAGTTGGGTGATTTTGAATAATAAGGTTTTGGGCCGTTTTTTGGGATTTGCAGAATTCAGCATACCGAAGTGGAAACGGCATATCGAATTAGTGAATTTTGGTATACCGAATCCGTTCGACATGTCGTTTTTCTGACTGTTTTGGTCCTCTAGTCGATTCGACCTGTCGAATCCTTTCGTTCAACCGATCCAGTGAATTTTGGCATACCGAATCCAATTTTCAGCATGCCAAATCAGGACCAAAATATGTTTATAAAATATGATTTTCGAGGGTTTTCCGGATTGATTTGTTTTGTCCCTTTAAGAAGGGATTGTGGGCCGTCAGTGGTGGTCCCTTGGGACACCTGATGTGCCGTCTTGTCGAGGTTTTGGAAAAGTTTTCAAAGATATGAAAATGAATTGGAAAATGGTTTTCCTAGTTTTTTTTGTATGGGCTGAGATAATGTGGAACTGTGTCGTCGGGACTAGGGAATGTGACGACATTCTCGGGTGATCGGGGGCGGCTCCCTAGTTGAGGTCGGGGGTCGAGATACCTGAGGCTGAGGAGCATCGGGTCTTGGAGATATGAGACTCCTTCATTGCCATCTCGAGGCTAGGGTTGTGGTCCGTAAGTTGAGGTGTCTTGTAGCATGATGGAAAGGTATGATACTCCTACTGTCGCTGTGAGCACTGAGGCTCGGTGTCGTCGAGTGTGGAGGTATGACACTGCCTCCTGAGTACCGTGTGTGGAGGACGTCGTGAGGAAGTGGACCTTGTGGTGACCAGTGTAGATGGGACACGTGCCCCGTAGCTGGTAGCATCCTAAGAAACAGGACAGCCTTCCTAAGGAGGGGTTGGCTTTGTGAGGGTTCTCCAAGTAGGGAGAATTGCGGGACGATGATCGCTTCTGCATAGGGTGGCTTCACTGTGGTAGTGTAGAACACTGTGGTCGCTCCTCGGTAGACTGCTTGTGGTAAGAGTTTAGTTGCCTAGTGTCGAACTTCTCGACTCACTGTGTGTGGTTTTGGCCATTGAGGGCCGTTGCTTGTGGTTTTGGACTAGTAGAGCCTTGATTGTGGTTTTGGCCGGTGTAGAGCTTGGTTCGAGAGGTTTTGAGAAACGATTTGTGAAAAGAATTTAAAGGAAAAATTAATTATGATTTGCTTTCCATGGTTTTCTTGGGGTGCGTACTAGGTGACCCCTATCACTCATGTGTTTTCCTCGTATTTTTGGGTTGCAGTTGCAGGCATGCAAAGGTTTAACGTAGTGCATATAGTTCGGAGTCTTGTAGCTGCATACACAGGTTTGTGGTAGTTTTATATCTTCTATTTGGCTTTAGTTTTCTCGTAATTTAAATTGTTTTAAATTATTGTGGAAAATTTGAGACGTTACAATAATGGTTTTATGTTAAATGGATAATTGAGCTTGGAGTTACAATTAATTAGACCCAAAGAGAGTCTACAATCTACCCTAGATCATATAGTTAACTATGCTAGTGGTAAATACTCTCTCTTTTTTAAGGACTATGTCGGTGCACTTGATGGTACTTATATTTATGTATTATCTCCACCAGAGTGACAATTAGTATTTAGAAGTTGAAGGAACCCAAAGCATTGCACCCAAAACATTCTTGGTGTTTGTGATTTTCGTATGAGGTTCACATTTCTGTCAGTTGGATGGGAAAGGACAACACATGATTGTAAAATTTTGAATCATACTATTTACAACTCATAATATAACTTTTTGTGCCCACCATAGAGTAAGTGTAATACAATTTCTTCGTAATTTATGAAGTTTATTTAAAGGATTTCTATAACTGACACATTCCATTTAAAATAGATAAACATTATGTTGTTGTTGTGGGGCATCCTAATAGGAAAAGCTTTTTATTACCTTATTGAGATATTAGGTACCACATACTTAGTTTGAAGCTGCTCATCCTCGTAGACAAGAGGAGCATTCAATTCTCTACACTCATCTTTTAAGGAATGTTATTGAGTGTTCCTTTGGAGTTCTAAAGAAGCATTGAAATATTCTTAATTTCATACCTCCATACCAGTATCCCACTCAAGTGAAGATTGTGATTGTTGCAACGGCACTACACAACTTTATCAGATAACAATGACTTAATGATGATATTTTACAATCTTTTGAGGATGAAAATTTTTGTGTCAACCAATATGGAACCAACATTGAAGAAGAAGGAGAAATAATTGTATTTGATGACAAGGAAATGAGACAACTTTGAGATCGTAATCGTGATCAAATCAATGCTTCTTGTAACTCTGGAACTTAATTTTTATCTACTTTGGTCAAGTATCTTATTTTATTGTCATGTATCATGAACTAAAATTTTATTTGTCATGTTCATTAAACTCCGTTTTTATGAATGTGGTAGGAATGTAATTTGAACTAAAATTAAATGGCCCATGTTCCTTAGAACAAGATTTCTGTGATGAACAATTAAATACTCCGTTTCCGATTATGACATCTGTATATTTGTTGGTAGATTGTTGTTTATATTTGTTGATAGATTGTTGTTTTTAATTGTACTTTAAATATTCCTATAATGAAGTGTAATGGATCATCAAATGGCACTTGCTTTGATTGAGCTACATCTAAACCTACAAAAGATTCACTAGTTGTACTTCCTAAGGTTAAAATTTCAAGAGGGAGAAAGAGAGACATATAACCAATAGGTGAAGATCTCCTTGAGTAACCAAAAGTATCATGGGATGACTTTCATGTCCATGCTTTCATTAACATCTGTCTAGAGGAGGTAGCAAATGGTAATAAGCCTAGCTGTACTTTGAACAAGGTTGGGTATGATAATCTTGAGAGGAAGTTTAAGGAGAGAACTGGTTTTGCTTATACTCGAATGCAATTGAAGAACTAGTGGGATTACATGAAAAAGGACTGGCAGAACTGGAAGGTACTTAGTCAATAAATAGGAATGGGTTGTTGTACTAAAAGAAACACATAAATAAACAGATGAATGGTGGGCCAACTTTACCAAGGTACATATCTACTATCTAATAAGATATTTATTATTTCAATTTGATATTACAATGTCTAGTAATCACATGGGTTGTCTTGTATTATTGTAGAGGTATCCTAATAGTGACAAATTGAAAGATGGACCATTGACCTATGAGTTTGAATTAGACTAGTTCTAAGGATCAGTGGCTACAAGGAAAGCAATCTACATACCAAGTGCTATGCCTTCTCTTACTGAGGAGTCCTTTGATATGTTAGGTAATCTATCTAGTTTTTCACGACTTTTGGGTGCTAATATGAACAATAACATTGAAGGATCGATGACACTTGGTGGAGGCATGCACTACCAATTAGGTCCACTACTTGTTCTTTGCTAGCTCAAGGTTGAAAAAATAGACACTAATAGCAATTACAAGGTTGGAAAAGAGTATTCATAGGGTTGTAGCTACATATGAGGGGAAGATTGATTTGATCCATTTCGTGAAGGTAGAAGTGGATAAGTGTAACACTCCGCAACCACAGGGTGTCATAAATGTGCTACTAATTTAAGTCTGATTCTGCTAAACTAGCAAGAACTAAAATTAAGATAAATACTAACTACTACCTAGACCTGTATGCAGCTAGTGGTTCTCACAATCTCAAGCATCGGAATTGACTACAGTCCAATTGAGCACCTGAAAATCAAACAATTGAAAACGCATGAGTTACGTCTAAGTCACATAGTACGTGCCTTGACAAAAAAAGTGAAAAACAACTAAAATTTTTGAATCCTAGTTCCCAAAACAAAACTCTAATTATCTTTTCTGAAAAACTTTTCTATAAATCTCTAATTTGGTCCTTGCTAAGTAAAAACTCAAAACTCTGACTAAGATTTTGAAAATCCCTTTCCAAGAAATCTCGGCAAAACATGCATTTTCAAAACTTTCTTTCTTATTCTAAAATCATGCTCTATTCTTACAATTTCTAGATAACTATTCTGAAACTATGTTTTAGCCTAAATCTTAAATCTTGCAAAACACAAAACTTGGCTGGAACTAGCCCTAAAATACAGGTCTCATCTCGACTAGAATCTGACTAAAACTTAGAAGCTAAAACCAAGCTCGCTTCTAGCCTAAAAATATTTCTTAATCTGAAATCTGAAAATTTCTTTTTCTGGTGTCACCTTGATCAAAGGTGACCTGGTCACTCGCAGTTGGATGAGGCACCAACCTTATCACCTACACTGCTACAGTGAAAGTTCTTGTGTAGAGCATACCCACTATTAGAAAATCTATATTTTGCGAGGACAAATAGCGAGGAAACGTCTTCGCAAAAATATAACAAGGATATATTACGGGGAGTTAGCGAGAACATGACCTCGTAATAATTTTACGAGTATTTAGCGAAGACATAGAGAGGATATTTCCTCACTATTTGTCTTCGCTAAATCAGATCTAAAATACCAATGCATAGGTCGTTTTCCTTTCTTTCTTACTCTAATACTCATCTGCCTCCTCCTCCCACCTGCACAACGTCGTCGTCCTCCTCCTCCTCCTCTTCCACCTGCAAAGTGTCATCCTCCTCTGCCTCCTTCCACTGGCACAACTTCCTCCTCTTCCTTCCTCCTGTCATTGGACATTGCCATCGAATGCAATCTTCTCATCGTCCTCCTCCTCCCACTTGCTGGACGTAACAGGAAGGTTAGTTCTTTTGTTTTTTGCTTTTGTTATGACTGGAAACTGAAATATTTAGCATACAATGATGTTATCAAACATTAAAATCATTTTGACTTGGTCTTGAGCTGTTAACAACAACGAAAAATTTGTTTATTGTTTCATGTTTTTTTTTCCCAAAAATGTTAGGTTCATGTTGGCTGCCATCTACATTCTATTATAATCAATTTATAATGGAAGGTAAAAGAGAAGCAACCAAGCAAAGCAAATATAACTAGGATAAGAATAAAAGTCAGTTGGATTTTACCACCTAATGACAGAGATTAGATGACACGATTATTAGTTAATAAATTCCCACCTCAAAATACACCAAGCGGTAATGGTTTCAATACAGATCGAACAATTGCATTCCATTTGGAGAAAAGCAAGAACCCATCTGAAAATGAACCAACTGTTTGTCCCTCCATATACCATGTGTCTAGGACCTGTGAAGACAAACAACAAAGGTGGATTTATGATATTTATACGCTGGAGTGGAGTTTGCACACCCAATGAGATCAAGTGTGGATGGTTAAAATTATATTCATCTGCAACATGAAAACTTCAACTTCCTAACTTCAGTAGATCATGATAAGTGGTGAGCTTGGGATTCCACATTTATCCTTCCACGAGAGAACCTAAGTAACAGCATTCCTGCAAGAGAACATTAGGGTCAAACAGAGTAAGCATTCAAGTCTTGGCACTAGATTTCAGTACAAACTTCGTGTATAACTACACTTAACATTCAACAGCTTTTTAACTTGTAGTGTTGATTTTACATTTTTATTGTCGAATAATCAACTACGAAGTTTTCAGTACAAACTTCGTGTATATCCTTGTCGCGGCCATCCTCTACTCCATCCTCCATTTCGTTGATGCTAGTGACGGATATTCATGTGTAACAGACTGGTATTCATATACTGGTTTCCAGTATCATGAGTTGGTTGTCTTATTCTAAGATCAGAAAGAAATATAGAATCAAGTGAAGGAATAACAAAATGAGAAGTAAAAGTGAATTTATGAAAATCTTGCAACATTCTAAGTTCCGCAAGTTTGAGACAAATAGCAATAAAGCCAACTTTTACAGCTATTGAAGCATAAAGCATTAAGCAAACCAAAAAAAATCGAAGCAGAAACTTACTGTTGTTCTTATCAACAATGACCACTACAGCATTTGCCTGGTTAAAATTTGCTTTCTTGATATTAACATTCCAACGTGAAATGATAGTTTGTGGCTAGGCAACCTAATATCAAGCAAAAGCTCTGAATAGTAGATTCCAATAGGTTGCTGTGTGAAACACATATTCTTAGAAGTCAAAGGAAAAAAAGAAAAGGAGAAATTACTTTTTTATTCCTCTTCAAAAAATTTCCTCTTCAACTTTATATTCAAATGTTAGTCTAGATTTAAACAAGATAAATTTCCTTAGTTTTACAAACAATAACATCAATATTACTAAAAATTAATAGTAATTGGTATGGAAAAATTTGTTTCATGATTTGTTTATTGTTTTATTCTTATCCTAGTTATATTTGTTTATTGTTTATTGGACCATTAAAATAGAATGTAGATGGTAGGTTCATGTTGGCTACTTTGCTCATATAAAGATTGTCATCACTTGTTCCCTACTTTCTTTGCCCTTCACATGACATGATTTATAGATGATGCTTTACTGTTTGTTCCATAACAACCATGCTTGCCATATAATATTCTTGTTAAGAGAACAATGGGAATATTTTATTTTAAAAATTGGCACAAGGAATGAAACAATCTCTTATGAAGAAAATAAGAGATGTAAAACCATATGATCCAAAGAAAAAGTCACACAAAACCAATATGAAGAAAAAGTCACACAAGCCATTACAATACAAGATCACACAAGCCATTATGATTTTCCTTTTCACAGATGAATACATGATGCTGGAAGCTAGTTATCAGTATTCTAATATGGAACAAGTACAGGCAAATGCTTCTAAAAGCTATGCTGCACATACAGTACAATTCAATTATCACAAACAGATAAACCACATGCGAACATACAGAAACTCTCCAATGATCTTGCAGTATAGTGAAAAGAAAGACATGAAATCCCAGTTGTCAAGATAAACTCTTCATTTGGTTACTTCAAATCAGCATTTTGCCAGAAAGGTCAATAGAGTAATCTCAAAATATGGTATGTCTCACTAAAATAATGCTTTAAAGCACTAATATCAGAAAAAAAAAAGAAAATTTATATTAGCTAGTTGTAGCTATAAAATACATAAATGGGACGGCATTTAGCTTCATCATTTGAACCCAGCAATATTTCAATTTTTCTTTATTCATGTAAGGAGTTTTCAAATTTGACATTGTCTATAAGAAAGGGTTTTCAAATTTTACAAAATTAATTAAGATATCTATTATAGGACACGAATAGATGCATTAACAAAATGTCCCGAGTCTCACGATGATTATCAGACATCTAAGGTATTTCTTCTATATTGATGTATACTAAAGAGGTAATTAATATTTATATTAAATTTCAGATGTTTTTTTTATTGTATATGTGAAGATTAACATATATATTATTGATTTTGTGCTCTTTTTTCCACAAACGCAGAATTTCAAAAAAGATCCACGACTAGGAAGTCAAACCGTGGAAAGCAAGAAATTCGTTCTACGAGCAGATCAAGAAGCTGAGTTGGTAAGGATATTTTTATATTAATTTACTTTAAAATTTATTTTTCTATTATTTTTATTATTATCTTGTCATGAAGTAAACCTGTTTTTCTTTTGTTTAAAAATGCAATGGACAATTGGACTCTCCCCAGAACCCAAATTGGGGGGAGCTATGTGTTTGCTCTAAAATACTACATAAACGAAATAGAGGACTACATAAATTATCATACTAGATATCCCATCTTCCATCCATTTAGGATGATCCTCTTTTGTCAAAGTCATTTGACTAGAAATCCAACACTGATTCTTGAAGAATCCTCTACCAGTCTAATTTTATATAGCTGGATTCTAGAAAGAGCTAGCACACAGGGATGGGATACGGCTTTATGATCATGATTATACTGAATATGTCAATCACAGATTACATGAGCACTAGTGGAGACTGACCTGGCGGCCAAGAAGGATATGCTCCTTTGTTTGAGGCATGGGACCATTAGGTGCCGAGACAACTAGAATGCCCCCATCCATTTGAGCAGCACCAGTAATCATGTTCTATGAACTAAGCAAAAAGGGAAACTCAATTTAAACATTACAAGCAAAAATATAAGACAGATACTTTTAACATATAGTAAATACTAAAGAGAAAATACAATGACATGCTTTCACAAAGAAGAAAATAGAAGAAGAAACTAGCAACTGAATATTGAGGACAGAATACAATCAAGCAGATGCTGAAAATTAGCAAAATTACAAGTACTCATTAGAACAATTTATAACTGAGGCTATAAACAGTATTTATTTGGTATGAACGCTGAAAACATTCAAAGCTTATAAAACAAAGAGGAGAACAGTACCTTCTTGCGTCTGTGTTGGGTCATGGCAATGAAAAGAATTTTTTTTCTCACCTTGGAATCGGTAGCAATGAGACAGTGTTGTGGTTCTTTGCTTGTTCTGATTGGATAATATTGGATAGGGCAAGATATACATTTGCTTGGCGTTCTTGGTGTGGCTGTGGCATCTTATATTTCCTTTTGGTTGTGGCACCAATTGATGAACCATTTTTTTCCCAGTCATCGATATAGAGAAGGCTTGCAGTAGACCAGAAAGAGTTGGTTGCTTTGTGCCAGCTAATGTTTAAGAGGGAAAATTTTTTGTTAGACTTGTATACCTGTTTTGATCCTTGCTGTTTGTATTATAATGCAGACATATTTCTTAACATACTATGAAAATCTCACGGACTCATACTGTGGCTTGCAATATAGTTTTTTGCTTCTGTTTGTCAAACCCTGAATTTAGTTTCATATTGCTTAGGAAAAATGGTGAATGAGCTAAGTAAAGACCAGTACCTACGACTGTTGCAACTTAAATTCAAGTATTTTAAGTTCAATTGGTGGATTTAAGTTTGTTATGGTTTAATTGGGACATGGACTCCTGCATTATGTGATTATGAGTACCAATCTCCTTATCGAGTGTTTGAGGGAGATTATAAAACTGTGAATTTAGCACCATGTAGCTTAGAGAATAAAATGAGTGGTTAAAGATAGATCAAGATCTACTAGCATTACAACAACTTAAGCAGTTTAAGTAGAATTTTTCCTTAAAAAAACACTCAAGCATTTTAAGCCCAATTAGTAGGCCTAAGATTGTCAGGGACTTGTTGGTCTTGAAATGTTATAGTTACTGTAGCACTTTGCTATCAAGCTGCCACTTTCAATATTAGGTTATACTTTGTACACCAACAGAAACCTTTTCCTTTGGGAAACCAATTAATGGACATATTTATAACTATATAATCGAAGCTCACAAATTGTTCATTGTCCAAGTGTAGCTGTGTGAACTTGTAGTCTTTTGAGTTTTGACTGTGATGACTCCTTACATCACCTCCAGGATTTGTCTTCCATGTTGATCTGGGCTTTGAGAATTGTAAATTGTGAAATACAAGTTTACTGGTTAAACTAAATTGTTAATGGCTACTTGAGTAATACTGACGTGGATGTGCTACATAAGCAAAATTGAAACCCTTCTCTTGGTTCCTTTAAAAAAAAAACTCTTCTCTTGGATGCCTTGTCATTTGATGAATTGGTTGAGTTCTTTGAGCATTGTTACAAGACTAAACTATCATGAAAGAGTTATTGGACACCTTCACTGGTAGTATGAACGCTGAAAACATGCAAAGCTTATAAAACAAAGAGGAGAATAGTATCTTCTTGCGTCTGTGCTGGGTCATGGCAATGAAAAGAATTTTTTTTCTCACCTTGGAATCAATGTTTATGATGTGAGATCAAAAAAAAAAAAAAACTAAGCTTTGAACCCTTCGATACAAACCTTCAGTACATGTTGAGCTGTATGTGAGTTGTGACCATGTGACATGAGTCAGGTGGGGAAGCCATTTTAGATCCATATTTGGGACCATTTGCTTCAGTTGCCTTCCATAATCGAGTGTTTGATGTGTACATCATCAGAGATTGTCTATGGTAGGAAGCAACAAAAAAATTAATAAAGTTTGTGTCTTATAATTTTTACAGTCCACTAAACTATACAGGGATCCTACAGTGGTAGAGTGGTGAACTGCATCCCACACTAGTAGGTCGAAGCATGTTTGGTCAACCTAGATTGTGAAGGATGTACTTGTAAGTAATATTGGTTATAATTAAAGTTATTTTAATAATATGCACTTATATTTTAAATTATCTTTAACTAACTTCTTATGTTTATTTATACAGGATAGGTATACCTTCTTGTATCAAGAAAAATATGGAGATAATAATGTCGATGAATATCCAACTTTTGATAAGAAACTTTAGAAGCAAGTTTCAATAGAAAGGAACGTGGGTAGTTCATCAAGAAAGCAAGGCTTGGGTGGTTTGGATCCATACTATTCAGAAGATACGACTATTGGTTCTTCCGCGGCTTCTACTGGATAGAGGTGGGCACGGTTCGGTTTGGTTCAATTTGAGACAAACCTACAAACCAAACCATATAGTTCGATTTGAATAATTTTCAAACCAAATCGAACCATTGTATCTATTGAAACCGAACCAAACCGAACCATTGAAGATCGGTTTGGTTTGGTTCGGTTTGTGGTTTAACCATTTAATAAAACATATTTGAAAAAATAAAATGACTAAAAAGACTTGTAGGTACTAATCAATTTATGTCTTATCATTTTGTATTAAAACATGTTTTTGATGCTATTTTTCTATATCCAGCAAACTTCCTCCATAATCCATATATTAGGGAAATGACAAATTTAACTTCATATATTAGGCCTTCATAATCTACAATAATATGTAGTTAGTAATAATAGCACATTGCAACAATTCCTAAACTAGAAATAATTCTTGAACTGGAAACACCATTTCACTCATGTAAATTGCAAAAGATTGATCCAACAAGATACAACGAAAAAGCTACAATAAAAAGAGTATATCAAGAAACAAAAGTTAGGATCCAAACACTTTTAAACATTACATCAGTCCCATACATCAATCATCACACTTTTACACTTTCACTTCAAATATTCTACTTAAGATTCAGGCATTCAGCAATGCGTATGTAGCATTTCAGCAATCTCGTCAGTATAGAAAATCATATCAACCTTGTAAGTTTCCTACATCAAGGACTTATTAGTTTCAAAAATTTTGACTTTTGCAAGGACTATATGTTAAGAAATAACCTGGACCATTACCTTAAAACATGATAATGGCTTTATTTTCCCCAACTATATAGCATATTAAGTCATTTAGCTGGCAGCCTTGGAACAAACAGAATTGAGTATAGGAAGAAAAAAATTCACATAACTGGTATAACATACAAAGACAATTGTACATTCCCTGGAAAATCTTAGATAAGCAAACATTCTATTCCGTAAGGAAGTCTTAAGCAACCTGTGCCTCATGGAATCTCCGGTTTTAGCAAGCAAAAACTGGAAAAAAATATTTCACTTAAAAATAACAGAAATGGAGTTTGTAGAAATGGAGTTTCACTTGAAAAAAATCACGCACAAAAATCACGTCCAAACCATCAGAGATCTCCTCCCTGAAAAAAAATCTAGATCACGAAGAACAAATCCAGATTCCAGAGGGAGGCAGGGAGTGGGTCTACCATAGCTTAGACCGACCTGGCGGCGTGGATGAACGGTGGCGGCATGGAGGAAGAGGCGAGATCGGCGGCGATGTGGAGGAAGAGGCGAGATCGACGGTCGTGTGGAGGAGTCGATCTGAGCTTTGTCTGGAGTGGATGAACGGTGGCGGCGACAAGACGTGGAGGAGGAGGCGATCCGTCTGGAGACTGCAGGTGAGACCGATAGTGGCATGGGGGAGAACCAGAGAAGGGTAGCAAGCGGTGGTCTCTAGTCGGGCAGCACTACAGCAGGCGGCGGTCGCAAGTGGGGAAGAAATAAGTGCATCGGTCGTTCACTTGTTCAGCCCTAAATGGGCTACTTATATATATTTATATTTTTAAAATATTTAATAACTAATATATATATTTACATATATAATCTATATTAGTATATTATATTCGATTCGGTTCAGTTCGGTTCGGTTAAACCACCCTTAAAACCACAAACCGAACCATATGGTTCAGTTTGGAGATATTTCAAACCGAACCAAACTACTAAATTTAAAAAACTGAACCGAACCACTAAAAATAGTTCGGTTCAGTTTATCGGTTTAGATGCCCACCCCTACTACTGGGCAGTATCGTCCTACACCTCAGGCTTCTGCTTCATTTGATTCAGAGTACTTCAGTTCTTTGTTGTCACAGATGACAACTACATTAGAGAGTTTCAGAGCTGACATACGCTCAGAAATAAGGAATAAAATAAGGACAGAAGTAAGGAATGAAATAAGAGATGAAATACATGCTTTGGAGGATCGACTTATAAGGTAAAATTTGATTTACTTTTAAAATTTTTGATATATATAAATTGTCATGTTGAATTCAATATTATAATTTAATCATTGTTCATTACAATTATATTAATTTTGTTTTTTATAATCAGAAGATATACGGACGAGCAAGAAGTTGATTTGGCAAGTGATGATGAGGAGGATTTCGAGTATAGATGTCGTCGTCGCTCCATCCATGCATCATCCTTAGAAGGTAAAGGAAAGCAAGTTGGTTCTCGAAGAAAATGATATGTAATATATCGTTTTGCCTTGTATTAAGATATTTCAGTGTTGTGTTAACTAATTTTTTTGTAAAAACTTTGGATTTGTAAAATCTTATGTTGTATGATCAATTGAAACTTTTTTTTATAAAACCTGTATATGTGTAATTTAATGTACTTGTGAATATATTTGAATGTCATTTTATCAAGTATATGAATCTAAATTTTAGTAGATTCAATATTGTAATGTATTGTTTTTTTTTTTTTTTTAACTGCCTAGTATTAACGAGGACATAGCAAGAACATTTCCTCGCTATGTCCTCGCAAATATAATGAGTTTCGTTTTATTTTTCGAGCACTTAGCGAGCCAATTGTGAGGACATTGTGTGACCACGTCTTCGTTATATCCTGGCAATTTTGTCGCTAAAACTGGAACAACACAATCTCATGATATTTTGCAAGCATTTGTCGAGGATACTACGAGGATATAGCGAGGACATTATGAAAAAATATTTCCTCGTAATATCCTTGGTAATATTAGATGAGCACATTGCAAGGATATATCCTCGCAGTATTGATTTAACGAGTTATTTAGCTCCGAAGATAATTATTCCTCACTAAGTCCTCATTAAAGTTTGTAACGAGGACTTAGCGAGGACTTAGTGAAGAAAATTGTCCTCGCAAAATCCTGTTTCTCTTGTAGTGACCATTGTCCCGACCAATGGGTCTCACTATTCTTTTCTCTTTTCTATTCTCATTGCAAGGGGATACATCTCCTCATGACGCCCCTCAGTCTTATTTTGGTGTTGTAAGCTTTGTGGTGGCTTCTCTTGGCCCACCACGAGCTCTTGGGTTATCCTACCTAGCCCATCACGAGCTCTCGAGCTATCTCACCCGACCTTTCTAACACCAACTTTCTTGACTAAGTACACGACCTAGCCAACACTAGTCTCTAGGCACCCAATTTCTTTCACTAGGGCCAGTTCAAAACTCTAAAATCTCTTTTTAGAAAACATGCAATTTCTTTTGTAAAATTTTTTTCTAAATCTCTACTCCCACTTAGGGAACCATTATGTAAACTATTCTTTTTCTAAAAATAACTCTTTTCTAATTCTTTTCTGTTGCAGGAATCTTTTTGTAAGATTATTCTTTTCTTCTAGAATATCTCTTCTATAAATCTCAAGAAAACCTTTATTAAACGATATGCCAAAGCACAACCAATAGGCATAAAATCCATTTTCATAAAAATCTCAGAAAATCAGTCTTGAGGCTTGATTTGGTAGACCGAAATTCTTCGATATGTCGAATTGTTTGAAATCTAAAAGGTGACTCAGGCCCTGGTTTGGCGTACCAAACTTGTTTGGCATGTTGAAATGCTCTGATTCGGCATACTGAACAGTATGCCAAATCAGCCAATTTTTTGAAAAACGGCCGACTGCACTAGGTTGAAACTCGTCGGACTTGGGGCCTCTGACGGACCCCTCTCCAACACACTACAAATCCTGCATAAAACATATATACTAGCATGCCAAGTCTACTTCTATTTGGGACAAGTTTCATCAAAACTATTGCATGCAACCCAAGATATAAAAATTGCAATATAGGGAGCTCATTCAAAGCTACTATAGCATGAGTCTCGAAAATTCAACTTAAATACTTGTAAAATCATTGAAAAATTACAAGATCAACATACATCCATGATCTAACCCTAATCTACTCATTTTCATGCATTTCATACTTGATCATGGGACAACTCAAGGAATTCCAACTTAAACAGAGAGAAAGGGGGAGAAGGAGGACACGTACTCGTGGTAGAATTCCAGTGACCTCCCTTCCCTCTGGCGAGCTTCCCTTTTCCTCCAGTGTGCTCTGGTGCTCGCGACCCTCTCGCAGAACTTTAGATCCCCTCACACTCTCTCTACCCCTATTTGGCATTCTCTCTCCTGGATTCTCCTTCTTCATTCTCTTCCTCTCTTTCATTGTCGGTCGATCACCCCTCACCCTCCTCCTTATACACTCCCCTCCCTCATTGTCTTCCTCCTGCCACTAGTCACCCTTCGTAGCCTGAAATTTCAAACGGTGCTAATGATGAAGGCATGTAGCTCAGGTTGTGTCGACATGGGCATGGTAGGGTATGGCAAGAGAGAAGAAAGAAAAGAAAAATAAAGTTTTCACTATGCATTATTTGACTAAAATTCTTCAGGGTCCCACTCACACATACGTGGAACACAAATGTCCATATACCACACAATAGGGAAGCTAGAGATAATTACGAATATCTAAGAGGGTGCTCAACACAATTTCTCAACATAACATTAATCTAATTATCCAATTACACACATAATTCACATTAATTACATTTATCTGGATTATCTAGGCACGGATAATACAATTAGTCTACTTTTGCAATATGCATTGAACACTTGAATGAAGTTGACATTGTAGATGGTTCAGAGGAGTGGAACTTTGCATATGGGCAGCTCACATCTCAATCAACAAAGCAGTTGGTTGTTGGTCTTCCTGATGCCAACAGAAGGGCTAAGTGGATTCCTAGGAAATTTAAAAAAATGTAATCGTTATTCAAGATGATTCATTAGCTTTGAACTGATGGTGTTGGTTTGTGGTTCTAAACATGATTTTTTGATGTTGTTGTTGTGGCTCTGAACTATTGTTTTGTTGTGTTATTTACACAAGACTTTTATATTTTTTTGTTGTGTTATCAAAACTATAATTTATGTTTTCTAGTTGTAATGTCTAAATTGAAGGTTGTTGTTGTTGAACTAATATTATCAATGTTGGATGAGATGTTTATATTCTTTTGTGGTTGTTTTTGTCTTGTAGGATGTTTACAAATATCTTGTCGAATTATTTTTGAATGATCAAAGGTTGCTACATTCAGGTTGCATCCATGCGTGTATAATTTATTTTTGTCATGTGGTTGTATCTTGTTAAATTATTTGTGAATGACCAGAGGTTGCTGCATCCAAGTTACAGGTTGCATCCATGCGTGAATAATTTATTTTTGTCATGTGGTTGTATCTTGTCAAATTATTTTTGAATGATCAAAGGTTGTTGCATCTAGGTTACAGGTTGCATCTATGTGTGCATAATTTAATTTTGTCATGTAGTTGTGGAAGACCACCTACTACAGGAGTCCATCTACCACAGGAATTTAGCCCTTAACATCAATATACACATGTACATACATACATACATACATACATACATACATATATATATTGATATATATAT